>JANZLC010000009.1:21305749-21332613 GCA_026413385.1 Erythroxylum gracilipes
CCTTGATGAATGTGAATGTTTCTTCATTAGGTGATCCACCAAAGTTGGGAGAAAGTATAAGTGCATTTATTTAAGCTATTTTTCTTCATAATGTTTCTTCATTATTTAAGCTCATAGTTCTTCATAACTTGACCCATTCTAATGCATAAGGGACTTGCACTAATCAATGGAAATTAGATGTCCCTCATGTACATCCTTCATGTCTGTCGATGCTCTATATCTACAACTAGATTATGTTAATTTTGTAGCCATCTCCACTCTCCTTATTGCACCGTTCTTTATACAAATTCCTTCAATTCTAGTATCAAATTAAAGAAGAAAATCCAATTTGAGTTCTATCTTGCATCAATGGCCTAAAAAATAAAAGAAATCATAAGTAAAGAAAACAAAAAAGATAAAATAAAAACAAACCAGTTAAAAAAATAGTTGAAGTAAAAATTTGATCTACTCTAAATCTATAAGCTTAAAAAGTCAATTGTAGATAGTTTACCAAAGATGGAATAATTTTAGAGTATCATTCGTATAGAGAGCTAGCCATTATTTATATTAATCTTAGTTAAACAAACAAACTAAATAAATTAAAGAGTTGATTTAAGAGAATTTAATTAAACTAAAGAAAATAAAGCAAATATAGTCAAAATCAATTAAAAAACATTATGGATTTAGTTTTTAATGATATGGAATTCCAGTTATCATACAAGTTTGACTGTCTGATTTAAAATAACAATTAACCTAAAGCATATACACCCCTTGTTAGGGATGGCAATGGGTAGGTTCGGTTTGGGTTTTACTCTACCCATATCCATATCCATTTTTTATGACTCAACCTATATCCATATCCATATCTATCGATTTTTACGATTTACTACCAATATCCAAATCCATTGGGTTGTTCGAGTTTTTAGATATCCATCGGGTTGTATAGCACATAAAAATATAACTTCTAAATAGAAAATATAAAGAGCAGATTTTTGCGAATGCTCCAAATCAAAATTATTTTAATAAAAATAAGTCAAGATTTTGATTTGTATGTCTTAAAAAACCATAAAATTGGAATAATAAAAATCATAATGTCTAGTACAAAGACAACATATATTTTTCACAATCAAGAATTGGAACAAAGACAGAAATATCCAAAGCTTCAAATTGTCTTTGCGTGAACTCCACAATATTCAAAACTCCATCTCCGTATCATTTGCATTATTATCATCCTATAAGAATATAAAATATGGTGAAAAAGGTGAGGACTGAAGAGTAAAGTGGGGGGCTTTAAAGTTGTTTCTCTGTAGAAATATTAATATTTTATTATATTTAACTATAAATATTCAAGGAAAAAACAGAAAAAATATAGTTAAGAAAAAATTGGTCGGGCATGAGTATCCATCGATTCGGGTTATCACTAGACTCATATCCAAATTCATACCCACATTCATTTTTTCAACATCCATTTAAAATCCAATTAAAATTCATTTTTAGCCTCCATGTCTATTTTTTCGAGTCGGGTGGTGCTGATATTAATCAGGTTGAAAACCTACTGTCATCCCTAGTTATAGTTTAAGAACAGTCCGAAGTATTTTGAGTGTAACTTTCAGAATACTGAATCAAATTGTATAATCTTGGTGTCATTAGAAACTGAAGACATAGAGGAACAATTGTTTAGAAGAAGGTGATGCCTAAATACTTCATTTTTCTTGTCATAATGATCATACAAAGTTGACCCGAAAGTTTGTTTTTTAAAAAAATTTGGAATGATCAATTGAGTTATGAAATTAGATTCAATTTTTTTTTTGAGATGCAAACCCTAAGTACAAATTATACTTATGTGAGTTTTGGTATATGAATGATTATGTGATGAGAATAATGAAAAAATACCCAAGATTGTTATTGAACATGCATTGTACATAATTCATATATACATATGTGCATAAATGAGTACTGTATAATTGTGTAAATTTGTGATATGTGTAAATATATATTGCATGATATAGAGGAGCATTTAGAGCGTCAACATCCAGATATTGCCGGGACTTCGAGGCAATAGCTTTCTAGAGCAACCTGTGAGTAACCTAGACGGTCTCACTTAATTGATTGTTTGTTTTGAATTATGTTCTATATTATCTTATGAATATGAATTTGATTGTGTTGATTCCAGATATTGAATGTCCTAGGCGTTTGATGCATGCGTGGGATATTAGAAGTGCTCCTTGTATGTGAATTTGATGAAATAAATGATTATCAACGTATATGTTGAATGTCGTACCAAAGTTTGAAGATAAATATGAATGTGAATGTGATGCATTTCATTACATGAATGCATGAATAGATAATGACAGTTGTGACTTGAGTAGCCACTTAAAATGAGTTTAAAGCTTAAAATGTGATTAAGAGACAAAGGCTCACTATGTATAATGAGCCCTATATCTCCATCGGATAAAAGACAGTTATCAATGAGCCCGGTATCCATAATAGACATGGGACAGTCATAGACATTCAGTCACAACAACGTAATAATCAGAAATGAGTCTCATGAGCATTGCATATACATGTATTGCGTATGTTTGCATAATTGAAATGTATTGTTGACTTGTAATTTAGTGAGAACGTGACAATTGTGAACAAAGTGCTATGTGATACTACATGATGATAAATAAAAATGATGTGAATTATTTGATTATATGTGTTGATGTGTTCTATGAATTGAGTGAATCATTGAGGATAGTTACCTCACTGAGTTTGCAAAACGCACCAAAATTACAACGGTGACATTTCAAGACTAAGAGAGGACACTGGTGACAGAGAGACTCTACAAGACGCATAGTTCTTGTACTTTTGGATGAGAGAAATGACTCAAAAGTAGGTCAGCTGAGACTGAAGGATTAGATAGAAATTTTTGTATAATTCCTCTTTCATATAGCGTGTTTTGTATTAGATTTTGATGATATACATATTTGGATGATTTTGTAAAATTTCAATGTACATATTCGGTTTTTATGAAATGAAATGAGAAATTTGGTTTTAAAATATTGTGACCTTTATGTATTTATGATGATGTCATGATTGAGTTAGTGATGTGAGTACCCTAACATGCTACTCTTGTGGGATACGTATTCAGATATCACTCAAGATGTCAGGTACGTATCTCACGAGATGTTACATATACTCCAGGAAGGAGTATGGGTGACAATATAATGTTGGATCAAGAATTATTCAAAGACTATAATTATAAAGAACATGTCAAAGTTGTGCTCTCAACGTAGATTTCACTAAGACATGTGACATAATTGACTAGGGTTTCATTATCAATCCTCTCTATGCTTTTGGTTATCCTAACTAGTTTATTAGCTGGGTCTATTCTTTCATATCAACAGTTTCATTCTCAGCGTAATAAATGGAGAACCTACTCATCTTTATCATGCAACTAAGGGAATTAAGCAAAGAGATCCTCTTCTCCCTACCTATTCACTACTATGGAAGTTCTTCAAAGATTGACTTGGATGTATATTGATGAAAGCTCATATTTCAGTTATCATTATCATTGTCGAGAGCTTAATATCACTGAACGTTGTTTTGCAAATGATCTATTCATGTTATGTGCTAATGACTCAACTTCAATTGAGATCATCTTAACCTGCTGAAATTCCAAGAAGTATGGGGTACGACGTTTAACCTTCAAAAGAGTTTCACTTTCCTTTCTAAGCAAAGTACTGTTGATTCCTCACTTACTCAAGGGTGACCTGGGCACAAACTTAGCATACAATAATATGAGAGATTGAGAGCATAAAGATGAAGCAAAAGGGACAGACAGTTGTCTACATGTGTTCTTAAAAGTTGTTTTCGAAAGGTTTTTTTTTTTAAAGAAAGGTGAAGTTGTTCTTGAAAGTTGGGCATCGTACAATAAAATTAACCAAAAGCTCTTAAGCCACCTAACTATATAGCCCAGGTGCCTCGATTACTTTGTCTTAAGGTCAATTTTGTTTGAGCCCACTCCCGTAGGAAGAGGCTTCCAAAAATTGACGGGCAGAGCGACCTAAAGTAGAGCCACCCCACTCGTCATCTCAAATTGTATTCGTGTACAAGGTGTCGGCACGACCCGCCGTCTCTAAACGATCATTGACGTGTCGTCTCTCACCCTGACAGGACGGGTTAAACCACAATTGGGCGATGCAAATTTGACTTTATAGGCATACTTGAGAAATATGATATTTTTCGCAGCCGATATGGGCACACTAACAAGAAGACGGCCCACTTCAAGGTTCTCTTTTCCGTTCTTGCGGAGGAAAGCGTATTGTCGGCTGCCTTTTGAGTTTTACCCGTCAAGGTCAAGATTGCTCCTTTACTTGTTGGGTTCCTTTTCTGCTGTTCGCTCCTCGTGTGCTTGGCTGTTTTAGATGAGTGTATGTTCTGCTTCCGCGGAAGAATTTTTGCCGTCAATTCTAGTCTTCTAAGCAAATTTTCTCACTCTGTTCTGTGTTCAGTACGAACAATTGTAATTTTTCTTTTTGAGTTTTGATACAAAACATTTGCAGTTCCTGGAGTTTGATTACCATTTCTAATGTGGACCACATTTCATTATTTTTGTTGAGGTTAGAACAATCGGCGTATGGGCTGCCATGGTGAAGAAAGAGGCTGCTTCCCTGAATCGTGTATACACATTGTGAAGATAAGGGGAATCCAACTGAAACTCAACTTTTTGACATCAACGGCTGAGCTCGTTGCATCTTAATGTGTGGCTGAAGATTATTTCCAGAACGCCAGAGAATGGTGTTCATGAGATGCTTATCTTCTAACCAGAATGACCAAAAATGGCTTTTTTGTTAAGTCGTAAACTTTCCCAATTTGCCTCATCTGGCCTTCCCAGCCTCATGAGCCTTCTTATTACGGCCCATGCACTCTTTGTTATAGGCTCTGAAACCACTTGGCCCATAGTCTGTCACAATTGTGGGTTTTAAGTTTCATTTGGACCTAAGATCTGTAGATTTTCCGCTGAATTCTTCACCTATATTCTACGGAAAATGTCTCGTTTTTAGTATTCTTACAGCCAACAAAAAGCAGGAGAGTTACCAACAACCTTGACCAACCAAATTGCGAGCGAAATCAGCTCTAAATCCGTGTACTCTCCTACTCCTTCCAATCCCCATAATCTCCAAAGGGTAATTTTGGCATTTAATGATAAATCACATAAGGTGACAGTAGGTGATTGGTGATTGTTCGTGTAAAAAAATAGGCTCTAACGTACAGCAACATTACCGTCTTGAAATTAGGGTCTTTCGGGGGATGAACCTTCACTTCTGGGGGTTCGTCGGATAACAGAACCAGAGAACAGAAAAACCACTCAGAAAGCAAATCTCAGCCCACAATATACCTTTTAAACACTCACTCACTCACTGGTACGCTAAATTTTACTCCTTTTTTATTATCTGCTATTTTTCCCATTATTACTACCTTATTGTGCCCTAAAGTTTATTCCTTTTACTCTTTTCCACATCCCCCATTTGATGAATTTTCACTTTCGAGCTCATTTGATCGGAATCTCCAAAGTCTAATTCTGAAGTTGGGGCTTATGGGTATTTTGGTACAGCTGCTATAGCCCTGTTATTCGTGGATAGATTCATCAATCTTGCTCCTATTTGTAGGGGAATTGATTGCTACCCTCATTTTTTGTTACAGCCGTGGTTTTTCTCTTTTCCCCATTTCAGTCGGGCTTTAATAGGATTAGATTTGGAAGGATTCATATTTTTCGAAATGGGTGTTCGCCTCTTTTGGTTTCCGTTTCTCTATGATGACTACACTAGGTTTATATCGGTGGGTTTTTCTTTTCTTTTCTTTTTTTCCTTTTATGGTCTGCTTCGAGAGGCATAGAAAAGGCTTCTACCGTTATACCATTATCGGTAGAAAAATGGCGGGCTCTTTTCGGGGTGTCGAGTAATACGTTTTATCATTTATGTGTCGGGTGTAGGTATATAGTCGTCTAAAAATTGGACGCCATTGCCTTTGCACTTGGGATGTCAGAGCAAGATCTTTCCTTTGATTAAGATACAAGAGGTTGGTACACGCAACGTATTGCTCCTTCCATTTTTTGCATTTTCTGTAATCTAGTTCTTTTCCCCCTTTTGTGGATTTCGTTTTGTAGAAACGTTCAATCAGTAGTACTGTAATTAGCTGAACTCACTACTATGACAATGCAAGAGTTTGGATTTGGACCTCTTGAAGTCCCCATGAACCAATGTAAAAGATTTTGCATGTCTTGTCTTTTTCTTCTCTGGTTCCTGATCAAACGAAATTCAAAATCGCAAGTATGCAAATAGTGGTTGTCGCAGCTTTTGCTTCTCTTATTTAGCCTTTTCCAGGACATGGCAAGTGTTTGCCGAACTTTTTGTGTTGTCCTACCCTTAAATTCCTCAATGCTACCCACCTTGGTCCAATTTGTGCACTAGGCACATTCTTTCAGGTTCTATAAATTTATTATGATTAATTCATTAAGCTTGCAGTTACTTTGGGGACCGTTTAACTGCAGCTGTTGGATGAGAGGATCTGGGTTCTAAAAAATCATGAGAGAAGGCACAGAAGTTGAGGAACAAGTGGATCTTGAGGAAGACAATTATATGGAAGAGATTGATGAAGATGTTGAAGACCAACTAGATGAAGATGGAGAAGATTATGCTGGAGATGCACATGGCGAAGAAAATGAAGTTGACTATGATGACTCAAGGACTGGAGATTATCAGAAAGACCAATTGCTAGAGACTGACAAAAGCAATGTTGACTCTGAACCCGTGGAAAATGATGAAAAGCCTTCATCTTCTATCAGTGAAGAGGAAAAGGAGAAGCATGATCATCTTCTATCTCTCCCTCCCCATGGTTCCGAGGTCTTCATTGGTGGACTTCCTAAGGACACATCAGAAGATGATCTGAGGGACCTCTGTCAGCCAATGGGTGAAATTTTTGAGGTGATATCCATCAATTTTGATATGCAGGGATTTCTTTTCTTTTGGCATTTATTCATTTTCAACTTTCTTCCTGGCAGATAAGGATAATGAAGGATAAGGAAACTGGTGAAAACAAAGGTTTTGCTTTTGTTTCATTCAAGTCTAAGGAGGCTGCTCAAAAAGCTATTGAAGAGCTCCATAGTAAAGAATTCAAGGTAAGATGGGCATTATGTTGTATTCTATGGCATGACTGATTTCTCATCTCAATTTGTGAAAATTTTTGTTGTTGCAGGGGAAAACCTTAAGATGCTCTTTATCAGAATCTAAAAACAGACTGTTCATTGGTAATGTGCCGAAGAGCTGGACAGAAGATGAGTTCAAAAAAGTAATTGAGGGAATTGGTCCTGGCGTGGATATTATTGAGCTCATAAAGGTGGAGCCTTGAAATATAGATTTTATTTGATTGACGAATGTGTAGTATTGTGGATTTCTAATGCTGATTATGCTATGAATTACAGGATCCTCAGAATCCAAGTCGTAATCGTGGCTTTGCTTTTATCTTGTATTACAATAATGCCTGTGCTGATTATTCCCGGCAGAAGATGCTAAATTCAAATTTTAAGCTAGATGGCAATACCCCAACCGTTAGTTGGGCTGATCCCAAGGGCACTCCTGAACATTCTGCTGCTGCTGCCCAAGTATGTAATGAAAGATACTAGAAGAAACTAGGGCAATGACATCCATCATTTTTATATCTACTCCACATTTATGTGCATTTATCTTACATGATGGCCTGGTGATGGTTTTAGCCGGTTCTTTGATTGCTGACTTGGTTGCACCAATAATTAGGGTTTCATTTGGAAAATCTGTATATGTAGGGTCCTGTTGCAGCTTCAATTATGTGTCTTTAGTGTTGTGCTGTAAAATAGTAGCTGTTTTTTTTTTTTTTTTTTTTTGGAGCACATAAGGGTTCTGAACTCACTTTCAAGATTCTTTGGGTGCTTTGACTATTTTCATGGAGGCCTTTTATGTCACGAGTTGCATAAGCAATTCTCATTTCCCTTAAACTAAAGGAGAAATGTACTTCTTTTGGAAAATAATAGCTAGACTTTCTCATCCCCTTGAATTAGTTGCCTTCCTGTACTTATTGTTTGTTGATTAGGTCAAGGCCCTGTATGTGAAGAACATACCTGAGCATACCCCTACCGAGAAGCTGAAAGAGCTATTCCAGCGCCATGGAGAAGTGACAAAAGTTGTTATGCCACCTGGAAAAGCAGGGAAACGAGATTTTGGTTTCATTCATTTTGCTGAAAGGTCAAGTGCGTTGAAGGCAGTTAAAGATACAGAAAAATATGAAATTGATGGTAATTTATCACATCTGGTTCATCAATGCATAAGGATTTAGGATTTGTATCCATGAATTTGCTTTCCATCATGTTTTTAGCAAATTGTGATCTTAAGCCATTATATTGCCGTAGATTAAATGTACAATTTTCCTGTTAGTATTATTGAATTGTGTGATGTGTTGAAATGAGCTTGAACTTACATGTTTCTGCTTTAGTTTTTCTTTTCCAAGGGTTTTTCTGCTTCATTTAGGTCTGAAGTTTTTTTCTTAACAAATGAACTGTATCCAAGGTCACGTTTTGGAGGTTGTCCTTGCCAAGCCCCAGGCAGATAAAAAAACTGATGGAGCTTATTCTTCTAGCCCTGGGCTTCATGCAAGCAGTGCTCCTTATCCAACATATGGTGGTTTTGCTGGGAACCCATATAGTTCTTTAGGTGGTGGATTTGGTGTTGCTTCCAGTTTTCAGCAGGTATTTAAATGGACTTTTCACGGGCGTTTTTACTCTTAGTAGAGTTCCTGTATTTACTCGATTAACTTCCATCTATCTTGCCTGAACAGCCAGTAATATATGGGAGAGGACCCATGCCAGCAGGGATGGCTATGGTGCCTATGGTACTTCCAGATGGCAGGATAGGCTATGTCCTGTAAGTTTCTATTTCACTTATTAGATATGTAACCGATGAACGACTTTATCTTAAACATTGCATGTTCCATAAATTTTGCAGCCAGCAGCCTGGTGTACAGATGCCACAGCCACGCCCTAGAAGAGTTGACCGGAACAATGGTCCAAGTGGGCCTGGTAGAGCTGGAAGTAGTAGTGACGATGGTAATCGTGGCAGCAGAAGATTCCGGCCTTATTAGTTGTAGAGGTGTACGAGACATTTAGTTGTTCCAAGAATCATGAGACATTGTAGTTCCATGGCTGTTATGTTGAGCAGAATAACAAAGCCCTCCCCCTCCCCTTGGTACCCGCCACCTCCAAACTCCCAGGGAACTTTAGTAAGATTATGAGAAGAAAAGGAATGTCAGAGATAGGACTGTGAAGTAAGTTATGAATGGGGATGTAGTAGCTTGATGAGCAATTCAGTGATGTTTAGATCATTACATTTTTTAGCTTTTACCACAAAGAGATATAACCATAAAAATGTATGCTTCTAAAGCTACCTGGTGAATGAGGTGGCAATTTGTGATTTATTGGCAGTACAAGTTAAAATGATGTTCTTGCAGACAAACAAAAACAGACCCCATGTTCACGGAAAACTTCTTGTACGCATCCCTTAATGTCAGATTAACGAGAAAACGATAGTAATTTATGACTTTTACATAGGCACTGTGCACTTTTTAATAAGAAAAGCAAAGTCATGGATTTGATTGTGAGGGTGTGTCTTGAGTCTTGACCCTTAACATCATCTCACGGGGGAAAAGATGGAAACTTGTAGACTGGGGTGACAATTACCATCTTTTAAGTAGTAGAATATGAATCCCTTGTTTATTTAAGTCGAGCAGGTAAAATGACTTGACACCGGCAACTAAAATCATAGCCCAATTTACAGTCTTAATTTAGGTTGTCAGCCACGAAAATGGTAGCAGTGGACAATCCTCGACACAAAAACAAACAATAACAACCATCTTTACTCGTTTTGTGTTTAGCAGTGAATAAATATGGAGTCAATCAAGAACCCAATGTACAAAACGACAGGTCAGTGCAATTGTTTCCGAGAAAATGGAAAGAAATCATCAAGTACGTTCACTTTTCTCGGAAAGATCGTTAAGACGCTTCTCCAGTTGTTCCAATCGAACACTCCAATCCCTCTTTATGCACACAGGCCTCACGTTACTATAATCCACGTTATTATCTTCTTCTTTCCTGTTTTCTGCTGCCGACAATACCCTTTTCTTCTTACCCTTTTTATCGTCGTTTCGCTTGTTCTTCTCGCTGGCAGCTTTCTGCATAGCCCAAAGCACATCTAATCCACTTAGTCCGCCACTTTCTTGCTTGGGAATTTCTGGCTTATTCGTGCCTCGCTCCTGTTTCTTTGTGGGGGTTGCCGAAGCACGGTCGTGAGATGGCTGAGATCTGGCTGAGACAACGGCCGGAAAGAGAAGTCCGGTGCGTTTGGTAGGGACAGCGAAGGGTCGTGGTGGTAACGGAGACATAGTCCACATAGTTCTGGGGGGTACGGTGGAATGTGTTGTACATGTAATAGTCAGACTTGATGGTTAATGTTTTGGCCATAGGTTCCAAATGTGTATAGATATTTTCAATCTTCGATTACATCGCACAGTACGGCTAAAGACAAATATTGTCTGAACATAACCGTAAAGTAGAAGGATAGGAGAGTTTTAAGGCTAGTAAGCTACTTCTTTATAATGCGTGGATGAGAGACCGAAGTTGTTACACGGTTCCAAGTTCTTATATCATGGAGAAGAAAATGAGAGGTCATTAAGCACCACAACCTTCATGATAAGTCTGTCCGTAGACATCGGCAGCAAAAGGCAAATCCAAACTTTGCTTCTTCCTTTTCCATATTCATTCCCTACCTCTTTGTCATATAGCCGCATGGAGCCTGTGGCTAAGTCGTAAATAGGAAAACCTATATAATTAATAGGCAAAGATTACTAATTTAGCCATTAGACTTTCATCTTGGGACATAAGAGATTGTATACTAGAATGGGTCATTTTCTTGATCCATACATATATTTACCACAATAATGATATACTCAAAACATAATAGTCTTGACGGTGATATGGGATATTATCAGCAGGAAAAAGGAATAAGCTCAATTTCTAATATTAAGACAAAGAAAAAGTTGTGACTGGTGACCAAACAAATTGTTGCCACCTAAGCACGCTGAACTTTGACTGGGTATCTATCTATGGAGTCAAACCAAGGGTTGCCCTTTGACTCACCCTCTGGAATGGACCTCAGGGCTTTCCACACGGCACTGTTGCACTTGAAACCCGACCCGAATGCAATTTGCCAGACCCGGTGCCCGCGGGAGACCCGACCCTTAGCCTCCGTGTAGGCCAACTCGTACCACAGGGAACTACTTGACGTATTGCCAAACCTGTGCAGCGTCATTCTCGATGGCTCCATATGCCAATCACTGAGTCTCAAATTCTTCTGCAGCTCGTCCAAGACAGCTCTGCCACCAGCATGTATACAGAAATGCTCGAACGCACGCTTGAAATTGGGTATATAGGGCTTTACTTTAGCTTTCAGGACTTTTCTTTTCACAAGCGTGACGAAGAACATGAACTGTTCACTTAGTGGCAGCACCAGAGGGCCCAGTGTGGTTATGTTCGTCTTCAATGCGTCTCCAGCAACAGCCATTAATTCACGAGCTAAAGACACCCCTATTGCTCCTGTGTCGTCCTCTCTCTGATAAACACACTGATAGTTCTTGTCATCGGCGCCTTTGTGGGTCCGAACTGTGTGGACCAGCTCATACTTGGACCGAACCTTGTCTCCTGGCTTGTTCGAGAGGAGAATAGCAGCACCGCCCATTCGAAATATGCAGTTGCATAGTAACATAGACCGATCATTTCCAAAGTACCAGTTAAGTGTTATGTTTTCTGTGCTCACTACAACTGCACAAGAGTTGGGGTTTGCTATGAGTAGGTTTTTAGCGAGGTCGATGGAGATAAGACCTGCACTGCAACCCATCCCACCAAGATTGTAGCTTTTGATGTCAGTTCTAAGCTTGTAGTGGTTCACTATCATGGAGGAGAGAGATGGGGTTGGATTGAATAAGCTGCAATTCACAACAAGTATGTCGATGTTGCTAGCTTTAACTCCAGTTTTAGCGAAAAGCTCGTCCAAAGCACCGAACATAACTGCTTCGGCCTCGGACCGGGCTTCGCTCATCGATAGATTCGGAGGGTTAGAGGTTATTCCTCTTGGGAAATATGTTTCGTCTCCTAATCCGGACCGGCTCGCAATACGCTTCTGGAATTGAATGGTTTCCTCCTCAAAAACGCCGGTTTCTTCTGTCATTTTCAAAAACGAGTCAACCGACATCTTACGTTCATCTTCCGGTTTGTAACAAGCGAAGTCGACGAGGTAAACCGGTCTGGACCTCTTGGCCCAGTACAGGCTGAAAAGGAAGAGTAAAACTGCTGAACCGGCGAGTCTTGTGACGGCGTCAAAGTCTTGAAGTTGTAGGGACCGGGTCTTCCACACATCGTAAACCCGGTTCAGTTCTAGACCGGTGAACTGGACCAGTGTGGCCGTGAATAAGGGTAGCATTATGAGAAACAAGAGCAAAGTGGCGGGGTTACATGAGTAGCCATAGCCTAACTTCACGTACTTGAGCTTAACAGACTGTAAAAAGTCAGGCAGACGACGGCGGATTTTTATGACGGCGGAGGACGCGTCCTTGAACGCCATCTCAGCAGTTAGCCTCTCCTCATCCATATCTATGCTGTTACTACCCATGATGAGTGTGTAGGTATGTCCCTCTCTCTCTCTCTGTTACGTACTCTCTAGCTTCTTTCTTTGTTTTGCTCTTCTCTTTGGTTTTCTGACTTCTCGGAAAAACAAGGGTGTGTGTATTTATAAACAAGAGTCAACGAGAAGCTGAACAAGGTCACCTTCCAAAGAGTAACAAATGCCGAATTGAAAGAAAGACTACACGTTTCACACAGATAAAGGGAGATAGACATTTCAACCTCAAGAATGGAGAGATCATTCCACTAAACTTTGTGTATTAACTACAAGAAAGCTGGAATGATAGTCTTGGAATTTATGGTGAGTAGTTCCAAGAATGGATGGATAGCTCAACCACCTCGGAAATAAAAAATAAAGTCTTTTTTCCTTTATTTTGTAATTTCCCCTTTTAGTATTCAATTCATTAACAAGTAAAGTTTTAAATTGCAATTGCATTAATAAAACAAAACTACTTTAGGAATGAAAATGTGTGTGTTGACGAAGTGTTTTAACATGGTTCGTGGAACAAGAGGCTAATTAGCCGTAGGCTGAGAATTAGGCCGGTCGACTTAGGTGACTGGAAGTAAATGAAGTCACGAAGGTGTCGTGGCCGTTGACCGGTCCTGGCCTGTATTTGGCCAAAAGGAGATTGCTCGAGGGGAAAATATGAAATCAATAACAAATGAAGTTGAGACGATTTTATGACACCCTTTAACGTAATTATGGTCAAGCATTGATCAAACTTTATAAATTAGGTCGTCTTCTCTTCCTTTGCTGAGTATCTAATGTGTTTATAATGCTCCTCTCGAGGAAACTGAGAAAAAAGGAGGTGGATTATTGCAAGCCATATAAATCATGACATGTTGGTATTAATAACAAAATTAAAAGTAATCCTTAACTTAGGTTTACGCCAGTTCATTTCTTTTCCAATATGAACGCAGACATTGGAGACTATGACAAGGGACGATGAGGTCTCCATCACTTTTAAAATGAAAGCTACGTAGGTAGCAGCATATATTCATAAATATATATAATGATACACTCACATGCATATGTTGAGGGGAAGAGGGATTCTTTTATATGAATGAGCCCTCACAACTTTGCAGATTGGACATAAGTTAGGGAATTAGCTTCCAAGACAGAAAACGATTGAACTGTAACCTCCATTTTTAAAGCATGGTCTGTCTTTATAAACTCGGTGGACAAGACACAGAATATGTTCTTAACAACATTCACATTTGATTAGGATTCTTGCTCTTAAACTTAATTAAATGTAATTTGAAAGTATTTGTTAGTTTAAGAAAAAAAACTTAATTCGAAATATACAAATTTGCACTTCCCCTAACTATCCTATACATTTGAATAACTTCATCTAAAAATAAGTGTGATGTGCCTATACAAAGCATTTTCTTTTTTCAACTCCTAGCATGGTTTTAAAAATCGGACCAGACCGGTCGGCTATCCGGTCCGGTTTAACCATAAAAACCGGTATGCAATTGAACCAGTTTGAACTGGTCAATTGACCGGTCGGACCGGTACTGGTTCAATCAATTTTGTATTTTTTTGTATTTTTTAAATATTTTAAATATTATTTATAATTAAATATAATAATTGCATAATTATAACGTCACACCGGTTCGACCGGTGGTTGAACCGATCGAACCGGTCAAACCGGTGACTAGTAAGGCCTCTGATTCAATGACTGATCCGAGTTTCAGAACACTAACTCCCAGCAAATTTTGTTGAGAAGATATGCAACTATCAATTGTCCCTTCACTTCTTATTTATAATTATTATAATAATTTATATTTAATTGTAAGTATTGAACCTCAGTATTAATAAAAAAAAGTCACGAAAATAATACGTATTACAAAATTTTCCAAGATTTTATGTTTTAGCGAAAATTTAACTAAGTAATTATTGCAAACCATATAAATCATGACATGTTTAATAACAAAATTAAAAGTAATCCTTATGTTGGGATATCTTTGCTTTATTGCTATTCTTTCAAATACAGAACTTGATAAAGATAGATAATTTGCAGATATAATATGATTGCAAAAAATTTAGTAAAAAAATAAAGGAGACTAAATTTTTACTTGGTTCGATAGCGTATCACTATCTATATCCAAGGTTTTCACTTTCAGTGGTGGTTTGTCACTATATTAAGAAGAAGATGAACAAAGCACAGAGATTGTGTGTTTTTCAATACATATAAGAGCCTCCCAAAGCTCCCCTAGTACCCACAAGTTAGTACCCTAGCACACTCTGATCTTTTTCTTCTCTCTGTTTTTTGCACTTCCAAAGGTTGAATACAATGTGAATGAAAACTGAAGTTTTTGCAAAATGTATTCTTTGCTTAATACTTGAACTATGTTTCCTTTTATAGATGAAGATGAAGAAGATGGCTTTTGGACGTTTTTGCTTGAATCAGACAACCTTCATGTGCCTTCCACGTGAGCCTTTAATGAAACTTCCTATGCTGTGCGTTTTATAACATCTGGAGCTTGTGATAATGTAATATGACATAGTTTAATGGACTTGCTTATGACTTTGTGTTTTTGACTTGAGTGTGTCATATGGGCTTTTCTTAAAACTGATTCAATTTTTGTCTCTGTTGTAAGAACATTTGAGAGCTTTGCCTTGTCTCCCTCTTCGACCCTTCAGACACCATCATGTTTCTTCTTCGATTCTTCAATTTCCTTCTGTATTAGTTGCATCTGAGTGTATATTGTTGGAGTACTTGTGATTTCCATCACATTATTCCCTCCTACTCCTTCAATCTTCGCTCAGATCTGAAAAAACCCTAGAGTGATTGGAAAACCCGAAACCCTAGTATTCGCCACACCAGTGAGATCAGATGGATCTTCCTTCAGAGTCAAGGGGGCTTCATTAATCTGTAAGTATTCCCTACAGAAAATGAATTTCTTTTTAGTTAAAACCTTGGTCCCAAAGTTTGATGGATTTCTTTCTTCTGTGATTTTCTCTAGGTTGAAGATCCCCTTGGTGATTTGTTCTCTGACAAAGTGCAATCGCACATCTATGTACTTGGATCTTTCATGGAGGACTGGATCCCGACTAAGGTACCAAGCACTCTGACTGTCTGTATATAGTACTAGTATTATGATGTCTGTGTTGATTTCTTTAAGTATACCTGATAGTCATGCTAGCTCCTTTACTCCTTCAGTAATTGTATAATATTATACTTCTGTGGTAGATAGGCTTACAACTGATTATTGTTGTGATTTTCAGCTGATTGTGTTTGTTGATAATGTGAAAACATATGCTAAAATTGACTTTCTTGAGTCCTTATCTGCTGCATAATCTGCATCCACATAACCATATAAAGATAAATATTTGCATTTTGTTAGTTCTGTTTTAGAGAAACATAATCCATAGTTAATTGTTCCAGATATGTATCTGAGAACACCCTTGAGCCCTTGCCAGTGTTCTAAACCTGGATTGGCCTTGAATTTACTTAGGATACTAATAGCATAGGCTAGATCAGGCTTTGTGCATAGCATGAGGCATATGATACTACCAACATCTACATTATAGGGATAATGAGCCATTGCTCTCTTTTCGTCCTCTGTCTTAGGACACTTGTCAGAAATCATCTGTAAGTGAGATCCTAAGGGTACTGAACTTGGTTTGGCTTGATCCATATTGAATTGAGCTAGGACCTTCATTATGTAGTTCCTTTGAACAAGTCAAAGCTTTCCTTCCCTCCTATTTCTGATTATCTGCATTCCTAGAACCTTCTGAGCTTCCCCTAGGTCTTTTATTTCAAAATGATAGCACAATTCAGTCTTATCTTCTTGAATTTTATTCAAGTCCTTCCCTATAATGATGAGATCATCTACATAGACTAACATAAACACTGCTTTAGTCATACCTAGATCTTTGTAATATAGGTAGTAATCATATGAACTTCTGATGAAGTTCATACTAGCAGCAACTTTATGAAACTTCTTATTCCATTGTCTAGGAGCTTGTTTGAGCCCATATAGGGATTTTTGCAATAGGCAAACATAGTCTAGCTTATTTTTATCCTCAAAATCGACTGGTTGCTTTATGTAAATTGTCTCCTCTAACTTTCCATATAAGAAAGTAGTCTTGACATCCATTTGATGGATTCCCAACCAGATAATGTTGCTAGGACTAGAATAAGCCTAATAGTCTTAAATTTGACTACAGAAGAGAATATCTCCTTGTAGTATATTCCTTCTTTCTGCCTAAATCCCTTAGCTACAAGCGGAGCCTTGTAAATTCTAGGTTCTGCTTCTGTTACTCCTTCCTTTAATTTGAACAGCCATTTATTCTCAATTAATTTGGCTTTATAAGGTCTAGGGACTAAAGTCCAAGTTTTATTCTTTATTAATGAAGAATATTCCTTCTCACAAGCTTCTTTATATTTTTTTGCATCTTTGCTTCTCATGGCTTCATCATATATTTCTGGAGCCTTATTTTCTACATTTTCAGCCATGAAATATGCAAATTCAACCAAGTCTAGTTCTGTATACCTTCTATTAGGAATTTTGATTCTTGGTTGCCTGTCCCTTGTGAGTTGGTAGTCTTGTAGGTTTTCATGTGCATCATCCGAAGTTAAGTGTAAAGTTTCTCCTTCACCCTCATCTTCTACCTCATCTCTCCTTTCTTCATTCTGTGTTGTACCTTCTGTAGGCTCCACATTTTCTAATTGTGTAGCACCGCCTTCTTCAGGTTCTGGTGGTATATAGAATGGGGCTGAATGGTTCAGTGACCCTAGATTTTCCTGAATTTTCCTTTGGAGATCATAATTGGAGGAATCCTTGTTCAGCAGAGGGAAGTCATCTTTCTTGAAGATGACATCTCTGCTTATGATTGTTTTGTAGGCTCCCTTTTGTAGTAAGATTTTATAACCTTTACACCTTCTGGATATCCTAGGAAAGCCCCCTTGATTGCTCTAGGCTCTAATTTTCCCTCTTTCTGATGTGCATAGGCTGCACATCTGAAAGTCCTAAGGTGTGTTAGTTTTAGATTCGTACCACTCTAGATTTTCTGAGGAGTCTTATAGTCATTAGCAGAGGTTGGAAGCCTATTAATTAAATAGGTTGTTGTCCTAATTGTTTCCCCCATAGAGAATGTGAGCAACCTGACGAGAGGAGCGTACACCTAGTCTTTTCTAGGAGAATTCTATTTAATCTTTCAGCTACTCCATTCTGCTGTGGAGTAGCTCTTACTGTTTTATGCCTTAGGATACCATTCTTACTGCAGTATTCTTCAAATTCTTTGTTGTAGTACTCCAATCCATTATCAGTCTTTAGGCATTTCAATTTTCTCCCAGTTTGATTTTCCATAAGAGTATGCCATCTTATGAAAATCTCCAAAGCTTCATCCTTTCTCTTCATAGGGTAAACCCAATATTTTCTTAATTTATCATCAATTATTGATATGAAATACAAGTTTTCTCCTGCTGTGGAGAATTGAACTGGCCCCCAGAGATCACTGGGAGCATACTCCATAATTTTTGTGGCTCTCTTAGCTCCCCTTTGAAATCCTGACCTGTGGTGCTTTCCTAGCACTTAGGATTCACAAAAATCCAACTTATGTAGGTTCTATTTAGGAATTAGACCTTGCTTAAAGAGATGAAATAAGCTTTTGTTCCCTGCATGGCCCAACCTTGCATGCCATTGCTTGGTTGGTTTATGGCTCCCCTTTTCTGATATTTGATTTATTTTGGTTGAGCCTATGACATAGTGTAGCCCACCCCTTTCCACTCCTCTAATGATAACCCTTCCATCCCTTAGGATTTCTCTGAGTCCATCCTTAGACCTGATTTGAAAACCTTGTTTATCAAACAAGCTTTCAGAGATTAGGTTTCTTCTTATTCAAGGCACAAATCTGACATTTGTGAGGGTCCTTTTCTTTCCATCAAACATGTTGATGGAGACATTTCCTATGCCCTCTATCCTTTGCTGCCTAGAATCTGCCATTTTAACCTTGGCAGTGACTGATTCAAATGTAGTAAACCAGTCCCTATAAGGAGTGACATGCATATTGCATCCTGAATAAAAAAATCCACTCTCTACTATGGTCCTCACTATCCTCAGTCACAGCCAGAATTTCATCTCCACTAGAATCTTCTGTTTTTTCAACATTACTTGAAATTCTACTTTCAGCTGTCTTATCTCTCTTCTTCTTTCTACAATCCCTTGCAAAGTGTCCCTCCTTATCACAGTAAAAGCATTTTCTCCCTTTTCCTTTTTTCTTCTTTACTTCACCTTCCTTAGAGTGTTTTTCTTTCCCACTTCCCTTTTGTCACTTTCCTTTCTTGCTATTTTTCTTATGAGATTTCTTCTCATGGTTATTCTCTATAAACATCACTTTAGCCTCTTTCTTAAAAGGATTAACTTCCACTATTTCTTCCATTAGAGAATCTAAAACCTTCTTTACAGTAAGTGATTCTCCACTAGCCTTAATTACCTTCTTGAATGCATTAAATTTAGAAGGTAATGCCTTTAGGACAGCTTGATGTTCCTCAGAGATTTTCTCATCTGTAGCTTCTAAATCTTAAACTAGCTTAAAGAAGTAGTCTAGGTTATCATCTAAGGAGACTGAAGTATTCATCTTGTAGTTAGCAAGATTGTGAAGAAGTGTCATTTCTTGGCATACAATTCATCAAGTTTTATCCAAAACTTTTGTGCAGTATTACAGTTCTGCACTTTTCTTATCACTATTGGTGATAAGTGAAGCATTAACTTGCAATGTGCAAGTCTTTTCATCTTTAGCTTCTTTATAGGATTAGTCTCTAGGTCATACTGATCATCTATAGCACCATAGCGGTCATATGATTCAAGAAGAGCTTGCATATGGAGTTTTCATATGGTAAAGTCTTCTTTACCAGAAAAAAATCCATTTCCTTGCCTACCATGATTACTGAAGTGTAAAGAATCTTAAAGACTTTACTTACTTACTGATCTTGATGAATCTTGATGCTTGGAGAGTCCAAGAAATGCCCCAGGAAGTCTTGGTTGCTCTGATACCACTTTTGTTGGGATATCTTTGCTTTACTGCTATATATTCTTTCAAACACAGAACTCGATCAAGATAGATAATTTGCATATATAATATGATTGCAGAAAAATAAAGGAGACTGAATTTTTACTTAATTTGATAGTGTATCACTATCTACATCCAAGGTTCCCACTTTCAGTGGTAGTTTTTTACTATATGAAGAAGAAGATGAAGAACAAAGTATAGAGATTGTGAGTTTTTCAACACATGCAAGAGCCTCCCAAAACTCCCCTAGTACCCACAAGTTAGTACCCTAGCACTCTCTGATCTTTTTCTTCTCTCTGTTTTTGCACTCCCAAATGCTGAATACAATGTGAATGAAAACTGAAGTTTTTGCAAAATGTGTTCTCTGCTTAATACTTGAACTCTGTTTCCTTTTATAGCTAAAGATGAAGAAGATGGCTTTCAGATGTTTTTGCTTGAATCAGACAACCTTCATGTTCCTTCCACGTGAGCCTTTAATGAAACTTCCTAGGCTATACGTTTTATAACATCTGGAGTTTGTGATAATGTAATATGATAGAGTTTAATAAACTTGCTTCTGACTTTGTATTTTTGACTTGAGTGTGTCACGTGGGCTTATCTTAAAATTGATTCAATTTTTGTCTATATTGTAAGAACATTCGAGAGCTTTGCCTTGTCTCCCTCTTTGACACTTCAGATACCATCATGTTTCTTCTTCGATTCTTCAATTTCCTTCTGTATTAGTTGCAACTGAGTGTAAATTGTTAAAGTACTTGTGATTTCCATCACACCTTAACTTAGGTTTATGCCAGTTCATTTCTTTTCCAATATGAACGCAAACATTGGAGACTATGACAAGTGACGATAAGGTCTCCATCACTTTTAAAATGAAAGCTACGTAGGTAGCCTCACAACTTTGCAGATTGGACATAAGTTAGGGAATTAGTTTCCAGGACGGAAAACGATTGAACTGTAACCTCCATTTTTAAAGCATTGTCTGTCTTTATAAAGTCGGTGGACAAGACAAAATATGTTCTAACAAGATTCACATTTGATGAGGATTCTTGCTCTTAAGCTTAATTAAATGTAATTTGAAAGTATTTGTTAGTTTAAGAAAAAAAACTTAATTCGAAATAAGCGAATTTACACTTCCCCTAACTATCAGTACCGACCCTGGGCAAGGGCCAGCAGGGCACCTGCCCAGGGCCCATGATGAGAAGGCCCCCCTATGTTAACATGTGATTCAAAATTTGAATTAGTCTTCTTTAAGTTGTTACTTTATTACCTAATCAAAGTAGTGGTAAATAAACATGTTAGTTGTTAGTTTGTCAGCCTTTTTTGGTTTTTCTATTTTTACAGTAGCCTATAAATATAGGTCTTTTTTATTTGTTTATCAGGGTGTGTTTTGTTGTTCAGCCGTAATAAATAAAAGAGAGTTTTTTGTGTCTTTTTTTCGCGACTTTTCCATCACCTTAATCTCATATTTATAACTAATTCACTCAAAATTGATTTAATGTTGGTGATGTTTCGAAGAGTAAACATTAGACAAGATTTAAGTGCGATGTACCTATGCAAAGCATTTTCTTTTCTCAACTCCCAGCAAATTTTGTTAAGAAGGTAGGCAACTGTCAACTGCCCCTTCACCCCTTATTTGTCAACTGCCCCTGCACCCCTTATTTAATGGCTGCGAATGCGAAACTGTCACCATTGGAGAATAGACTAGGCCCTTTTGGCTTTACGAATACCATAAAATTAATAAGATAACTTGTTCTTGTTTCATTGGGATTGATGTTTCATGACTCATGAGCTACCAACCAGAAACTAATCTCATAATGAGCAACTTGAACGAACTTTGGCCCTACTAACTGTCACGGTTCTAACCATATAGCAGATATTGTAGTAGCCAAAACCCCACATATACAAATCTTGTCAGTTTATATAATTTGTTGTCACGAGACCATCCACGACTCCGAGGTTAAAACTTCTGTTTGATTGTCACCCACTTGTGTTTTTCACGTTTACAGGCTTGTTGGAACCAAAAAATCTACTTACACAGCTCTTGACAGGTACTGGTTCACTGTTCAAAGCATGCAAAACGTGGAACCTAATGCGCTCAACTACTAAGTTTAGATGTCACTGGCATTCTATAATGGCCAACCAACACTGAGATCTTTGTTCTCTTTAATCTCCTTTTTGCAATGTTTTTCCTAATTTTCAGTTTAATTTCTCGAAAGACTAAACACCAACCAGTAACTAATCTATTGATATGAAGCCTATCGAGTTTAATCCACTCCTGAATTTTGTGTAATGTAGATTTCAATGTGTCAGAGAGATTCATACATTCATACTGTGCATTTGGTCTCTACCTGGCCGGCTTAAGGACTTGAAACTTAGGTCAATCGATACGAAGAAAACAGGAGACATTTCAGAATATAAATAAAATGTTTACGGAATTCAAGTTTCATCCACAAATTTTAGTCTTAGAAAAGAAGATTTCTTCTGCGTCAATACATGCATGGTCTACGTCAAAATTCTGATGGATTCAGTAAAAATATGTCGCCTCAAGGAACTTTTGGAAGAACCAGGGCTCAGTCTTTTAAGGGCTTTGAGTCATAACCCTATACACAGTGTTGGATCATAAGATTTATATCTGTACACTGATCGTCGTCATTAGTTAATAATCAATACGGCAATGGACCCGTGCAGGGATGTGGCCATTCTTGCTATGACCTGTATAGGAGAATTATGGTTCTATTAAGGAAGTTCCAATGACCAGAAAAAGAGAATGTGAAGGGAGAACAAATCACCTGAATCCTTCAACAGTTTTGTCCGATTTCCAGACTATGTCATCTAATCCTGACGAGAAAGTTTTATAGAACTGCCACATGATGAGAGAAATAGGGACAGAGTCAGTCAAAACTTAATGCAGTGAAGTATAACTGAAGAAGAAGTTATATCTACAAGTTCTGTAACATATGTTTGTCTTTATAAACTCTTTAACAAAAATAAACAGAAAGGATCACGAATGACAATTTGACATGCCTTGTGAAACTCCAGCGTATCGCCACTAACTTTCCGGAGCTCCACCATGTGCAAAGAGGG
Source organism: Erythroxylum gracilipes (assembly GCA_026413385.1). Taxonomy (NCBI): domain Eukaryota; kingdom Viridiplantae; phylum Streptophyta; class Magnoliopsida; order Malpighiales; family Erythroxylaceae; genus Erythroxylum; species Erythroxylum gracilipes. The sequence goes on from JANZLC010000009.1 coordinate 21,328,573, forward strand.
AGCCACTTCGAACACCTAAAGTTTGAAAACCATGTAACGTCAGTTTCTGAATTGCTTGACTGTAGCAATCCAATTCATCTACACGCATATTCGAGAAACATATACAGAATTTAATGAACAACCAAGTTTGCAAAATTTGTAAATACAAACTGAACCTAAACTATTAGATGACGAAGTAGTGCAGACTGCATCTTCAAAGGCAAAGAGCTCCTTTCAGTAATTTTGGTTTATGATTTTTCACTTCACTCTCAAGGAAATCAAACGGAGCTTACATCCATTACGGTTTAGCTCATTACCTCAGTAGCCACAGAAAGTTGACCTTTCCTCCCTGTTTTATCACCCTTCAGCTTCATCTGCAATGCTTTGAAATAAAAGATCCAAATTAACTTGGCAATTCAACCACTACTGAGTTTATAGAGATGGGACCAGAAAAATGAAACAATGGTGACCACCAAGCTCATTATGGAAAGGCAGGTAAGTCATTACCTTGTAATTTCTTTTGTCAACATTAAAACCCAAAGGCTTTGCAGCTTCCTCAATTTTAGACATAATTTCATTTGCAGGGCTATTAGAAGCAAAACGTGTTTCTCGCTTCACAATACCCTAAGAGTGGGACATTGAATAAATAGGAAAAGATCAGGTAGCAATATAGGTTCGGATTGAAGCCAACATAACGTTCTTCCGTCAAATGAACACATATTTGTATGGAAAAAATTAACCAGAAATCAGTTAAAAAGTGAAAACCAATTGGCCAACTAACCACAGAAGGTTTAAATAAGCGGCTCAGAATATGTATGGTAATTGATAACGATTAAAAAGAAGCTGCATACCGTCTCCTTGTCAAACAAATTTTCAAGACTGAAGCCTTGTGTTTTAGAGATGAGCTCAAAAGCATTCATTGACACAGGTTTCTCCTTGCTTTCTGTTACAAGATGTTCCTGCAACATAAATAACTAAACTTGAGACAAGTGTCTAATATGATAAAGTAACTTCAAGTTTTGTCCATCAGCTATACAACCTGACGGGCTAATCAAACCTGGTAAATTCAAGAGTCAATAATTAACTATATAGAATGTCAATTGAAGGAGAGGCTTCATAAAATCATAATAGTTGGGAACCAGACCTTATATGCATATCCTTAAAAAGAGAACAGTATCTAGGCTAAAAGAATAAATTCAATCTCTGAATAAAGTTCTTACGTTTGAGACATTGAAAACAGCATCAACATCATTTAAACTCACATCCTCCTCCTGCTCAAACTGCGGAGGTTTATATCCTTTCTTGAACCACTCATCTTCTAATATCTCAGGAATGGTTATTCGCTGCAGTAAAAGTATCCCAACTTTATATACGAGAAACATGCATTAAGAGATGAATGCATTTGATATTCAAAAGGGTTCGAAGCTCACAGTAAGAGGGTTTGGGTCAAGAATGCGCATTATCAGATTCTTTGCACCAGGTGAAAACCATGATGGACATGTGAAATCAGCCTTAAAAATCTGAAGAAATGATTGTTATGAGGTAATGGAACGTGTATTCTGAAAAGAAGAAAATTTCTTTCAATGAACACTCACTTTTTTATACAACTCGATAAGATTTGGCTCATCAAAAGCTAAGTACCCTGCCATTAGTACAAAGAGAATGACTCCACAAGACCACAAATCAGCTGTTGTACCATCATAACCCCTGTCTCTGAGTACCTGAAGAGCAAAAGTGTCAAGAACCATATACTTGTTAAAGTATAGGATAAGAAGTCATACGTATCTACCTCGGGAGCAACATAATTTGGAGTTCCACAGGCAGTATGAAGCAGCCCATCCCCCTGGAATTGTAAAGAACATGAATTTCAGGATAATCCACAATATAGTTTGTTAAACCCCAGAATAACCACTCTCTATTGACAGAAAATTTGAAGGACCACCCTAAGAAACTCATAAGTTATGCCACAGAGAAAGTTATGATAAAATGCTCACCCGCAATTGTTGGGAGAATGCACTCAACCCAAAATCTGAAACTTTAAGAGCACCAGATGAATCAAGAAGAAGGTTCTCAGGCTACAAAACCAATAAGCGAAATCAAAATTTACACAAATATATTTGATATCTTAAGTCAACCAACAAAATGCAATAAACGAAGCCGTTCACAACCTTCAAATCTCTATGGAACACACCTCTGCTGTGGCAGTAATCCACAGCGTTGATTAGTTGCTGGAAATATCTCCTGGCTTCATCCTCTTTCAGCTTCCCGCACTTGGCCTAAGGATTAAATTGAATCCTAATAGATTATACTGATTCCCATGTATTATGCACAAATAACACGATTTCTTACAATCTTGTCGAAGAGCTCCCCTCCTTCAATGAACTCAATAACAATGTAAATCTTTGTTTTGCTTGCCATAACCTAACAAAACCATGACCAGACATCAAACGTTGATGTCTTATAAAATTAGTTGGGAGTAAAAATACAAGAAAAGCATGTGCCTCGTAGATTTTGACGACATTGGGATGATTGACGAGCTTCATTGTAGATATTTCTCTCTTCAACTGCCAATAACTAACTACATAAGCGAAATACCAAAAACATTATAAACCGCGTGTACGTTAACGGTATTATTTATGGTAAAAACCTGTTCCACCATCTTGTGGCGGAGGACTTTCCGGCGGTCGATAATCTTGATGGCGAAATTCTCGCCGGTGTCAACATTCCGAGCGAACTTCACCTTCGCAAAACTTCCCTCCCCTAAGGTCTTCCCCAACTCGTACTTGCCTACGCACGTCCTCGTCGCCGACATCTTCCCACTCCGTTCGATCAAGTTTTTCAAGCGGTTCCCACAATAATACAATATTTATTTGGACTTTTCATTTTATATTATGGGACTGAAATAGAAGTATGAGATTTAGCGAATCCGATTCCTCCGTGCCTGTCAGGATTTAGGAGATGAAATTTACAGCCTTCCAGTGGAAAGATTATTTAGGATGAACGTAGATTTGGGTGGAAGGCATCAGGTATGTGCTACGTGCTATGTGTGGTCATTTCGTACAAAAATTAACAAGGAAATGATTAAACGGCGGAGAATATAAGATTATAAGATACTGCATGTGGCTGACTCAAATGATTGATTACGTCCAAGAAGGTTCAGCGTCTTGCTTCTCTAACCATGTCCATGTGACTTACGTATTAAATTAAATTTAAATTAAATGTTTTCCGAAAATAATGAAATTGTATTACTATGAATAGAAGAAAAGTAAATTACTGTTGTATTACGTTATTTTACTAATTTGATATTTTAAAAAATTAAGTTTAGCACACAATGTCCCAGTTATGTCTTCTGAAGCCAAAAGTTAACATCTTCTGCCATATCTTATCTGTCTAGGAATTTTACTAGACTATGGTTTAAATAATTGTGTTTCTGATTTAATAAGAAATTGAAAATAAATGAAAATCGTTGAACACAGAGACTTGAATGTGTGAAACAATCAAGGCAAACAAAAAAAGAATGCAGCTTATAGGTTGGAAGATCCATCACCTTTCCCCATGCTTCGTGATTGTCCAAGAGTTCTCAATTTTCACTCAACTGTAACATTACCACACGTTTTTGGGGATGTTGGAGTTGGACTGATAGAATAAGTTTGACTAGGCTGCTCTCTTCTTGTTCTCCCTACCTTAAAGTCCTCTTTAGTTGAGGGGTTAGAGATAGACTCGTTTAGTTGAGGATGATTTTATAATGGAATGGAATAAGATAGAAGTAGAGGGTTTCATGTTACGTTCTATTACATCCTAAACAGTGAAAATAAGAAACCTCCAATTCGGCGAGTTTAGAATGAAACGTAAACTGATAAATACAAACTACCTAATATATCCTCAATGATTTTTCTTAATACCAACTCTGACCAAATCATAATATTAATATATGAAATAAAATATAATAATATTTATTAAATAATTAATAATACTATTTTTATATTATTAATAATATATTATATATATTTAATAATAAAATAATAAAATTTTATATGTAATTATTTTATTTATATAGAAATA
>JANZLC010000009.1:21358741-21385915 GCA_026413385.1 Erythroxylum gracilipes
TAAAAATTATTGTTATTTCATATTAATTGTCATTATTATTTATTATTAAGATTTTTGAAAACATGGTTGATTATAAACAGTAAACTAGTCAAGTATACAGTAAACTGTATAATATACCAATATGTACTATTTTGCAATTTTTAAAAATTTTAGGAACTATTTCATAATTTTAAAAATTCTCCGAAACGGTACACGGTACCGACTGGTACCAATACAGTTTCATTTCAGAGCTCAATTTAGTACCAAATTCGGTAAAGTACCCGTAACATTGGCTGATTCTCCCTGACCTAGATGAAACCAGTTAAAAGTGTAAAAGAACTGATTGTCCCTGACCTAGATGAAACCTGTCGCAACCAGTTAAAGTGCAACGTTCGACACTTTCCCTCGCAAATAACTTGCGTCCAGTCAATAGGTTCCCTAGAATCCCTACACACATCTTCCCCAAGTAGAAGCTGCTTTGGACATAAACTGAAATGCCTAATCGTGCACAAGTCAACACAAATCCAACCAATTCAATATTCAGGTTGGATACGTCCCTTTCTGTTTGTCAATTTCCTTGGGCAAGAACTCAAGCTATTTCCTAGAAACAAACAGGAAATACCCACCTGTCCACAAAAACCATTAGAGTATCCAAATTCTCAACCAAATGGAATCTGCCCAAGTAGCTTTATTCATGGATAGCCACTTTTTAACACTCTAGACATAATCATCATCCTTCTTTTTTCCTTGTAGATAAAGTTAGTATATAATTAAAAACGGTCTCTTTACAAGTCTTTATTCTTCACCGCTCATCTCTAACTCCACCTCTTAACCACATCTCTTAAACTTCTGCTTAATCTTCTCCTCCTAGTTTTCCTCGAACCCGAGGTAGCCATACATTGCGTAATATTATTTTTCTTCTGCTTCTTGCTATAGCCTTAGAAACTAACTCCTGGTTGTCCTTTTGTGTGTTGTGTAAAGAGAGAAGATAAAGCAAAGAAGGCTCTTTTTTGGTTGATGGGAAAACATAAGGGAGAGAAGGACGAGCTGGAGAAGATTGTGAAGACGCCCATATCTTGCTTGTCATTACTTGCGGTCAGCATAGCAGGAGGGCTAGTTCTTGGCTGCTGGGAGTACCAATATCACCCAACAAACACACAACAATGGATGGTGCCCGTTGGTTTGATTCTGATGATCACGCCTATGCTCATGGGGTTTGTTGCTTTTGCCTCTGAATTCTGCAGTCCCGAAGACGAAAACATCTCAGGAACGAGTCGTCGCGGTGTTCAAGTACACGACTCAGTTAATGAAGTTGAGAAATGCAGAGTAATCATAGTGTGATCTAGTTCAGATGTCATTTTTTCTGCTACTCCGCCGCAAGCAAAACCTGTAACAAGTTAACATCAACAGTAAATAAACTAAATTTTCTCGCACGCTTCTCGATATTATGATCAAATAAACAGAAGAAGAATATTGCCTTCGCCAGTTTGTAGTTTGCTCTTCGATCTTATTCTTAGGAATCACTTAACTGTCGTCATGTACACTACCCATAAGCAAAGGTCGAGGGCTACGACTTCAACTCTCCAATTAAATAGCCAGAAGGTGAAAGTCATCATCACATTAAGATTTTGAGCTTCAAGTTTCGACAGGTACGATGGGATATTATGATGATATCATTCTCTTTATGTATTAGGAATTATAATAGAATATTGCAACTTGGAATAAATCAATTATTTTAATAATTTTTATTAATAAAAATAAATAAATTTATTAATTAATTCGTTAATTTTTTAAATAAATAAGTTCTCATCAATTAAAATAAATAAATAAATTATTATTTATTTTTATTTATCATTTTTTAATAAATAAAAATAATTTCTTTTTAATCATATTTTAAATTTTTAAATTTTTAAAATTTATCTAATACTCATTGAAATTAGTATCTTTTACTAAATCTTTGTCAAATTAATTTAATAAAATTCTTATTAATTTATTTTAGTATCTAATAATTAAAATTTTAAAAAAATAAAAATAAAGTGTAGTTCAACTTGAAGCCCAACAAAGAACCCATGTTTATTGAAACGACGCAGTATCACACATCCTTTTCTTCCTTATTTCAAAAACCACACACTTTACCTTTTTGAGTTTGGTCTTAAATTGCAGAAACCTCGTAGACATAAAGGTCCCTTGTAAGGTGTAATCTAACTCTCTTCGTTATCATATTCCCATTTACCGACCTTGAGGATCTCCCTCTCTCTCACTCTCATTCCTTGTTTTGGTTCAGGGTTTTCCAATTTGGTGCATTTTAGGGCTAAAGTTCGGACTAAGCATACAAAGATGAAGCAGCCACAGCCACAGCCACAGCCACAGTCGCAGCCACAGCCCATGATTCCCATGATGCCTTCTTTTTCACCCACTAACATCACCACCGAGCAGATCCAAAAGGTATGAATTTGGACTTTATTTGATCATTTATTATTAACCTGTAAGCTTTTATATGATAACTTATCGGTCAGACATATAAAGGTGTATGTGTGTCGAGTTGGGAACTCGGAAGTTTGTGTCTTTGACTAAAAGTTTGAAACCTTGAAGCTTGTTGATGATTAGTCTCCGAGGAAGGAATGTTTTCAAACTTGACTTCCTTTTGGAGTAGTATGTAGGAATTAGCTTTCATTTTGTGTCGCTTCTCCAACTTTTTAAAGCCAAAAATTGATTGAAAAGTAATAATGAAACCAATATGAGCAAGGAAAAAAGTGGTATCCAGAGTTCATGTTTTTGAGTACTGCTCAAGCGTAAGAGAGGGCTGTTCTTCATCACACGGTCAAGCGTTCATGAGTTGACAGAAAGATCTTTTATTGATGGACATCCCAGAACAACTTGGTTGTCAAGATTCAGGGCAATATGTTATATTGCTCAACGATGGCAGTTTATTGCCTGTTATGGGCGTATTTAAGCTTTCAATATCTGGTTTCTGGTTGAAATGAGAAGTTAAGAGACTATCCTCATCGGGCAATGAAAATGTGGAAAATCCAAGTTCAGCATTGTGTTAGGTGCATCATGGAATCTGGAACTTTAAGGCCAAGGGTTCTTTTTCATTAATTTATTATATTTTCCACTCGATATCTTCTTATTGCCATGTATGGTAGTTGATGGAGTCCTGAATTTCTCTTAAACATGTTTAATGGCTTTTGTATCTATTGTAACTATTATTATTTGCCTGTGAATATTTGTTTCTTAATTATGTACCATTGTTGCAATGATGTGCACATAACATTTGTCTGTCTATCAACTGGGCATCAATGAACCTTTATTGCTCTGCTGGCTCTCATGCGATTCGCGCTTGGCATGATTTCAGCCCAGGAATTCTTCTATGATGTTAAAAGTTGCAAAGATTTTATCACTGACACGTGGCCTCTGCACTTGTCTTTGTGGAGATAATTACTTTCACTTAGCTTTACCATATAAGTTATATTTGAAGGATGCTTTCCCTGTTATGCCTGGCTGACACGTCAAGAGTCTATAGAGGCAGTATGATCTTTTCATTACTTTCCCTTGCTGTGAGTATTTGTCCTTTCTATTTCCATGCACTTTAGCTCCTGAGGGAAGCTTAGGTTTAGTAAGTACTGTGTGGTGTAGCTCTTGGGCTATATGCGTTCAAAATAAATGTGCTAACCAGTCCACTCAATTGATGACGCCTTTAAGAGAAGTGGTTGATTTTCGCAATGCTGGTACTTGAACTAAGGGCGTCTTCCTATTTACATTTCCAAGTTTATGTGCTACTAAAAATATGAATTATTCTTTGTTTGTGGCTTTATATGAATGCAACCCCATCTTAAATTTTCATTAGATTGTGCAGACCGTAAGTAAGAATGGATAAATCTTTGTATGTTAACATGGGTAACTGTTTTTATCTCTCTTCAAGGATAATTGTTTTCTGACTTATCTTTTCTAATGCTTGCCACAGTACCTTGATGAAAATAAAAAGCTGATATTGGCAATATTGGACAATCAAAACCTTGGAAAACTTGCTGAATGTGCGCAGTAAGTAACTCTTTGCATTTGCTTCTGATGTGATGATTGTCCAAACTTGTGCTTCTATTTTTAGGTGATTGAATCATTCATAATTCTTTCCGATACATGAAATGACTGTTTTAACTTACTTGTTAGTCCAACTTATTATTCTTTCTATTTTTTTTTGCCATTTACAATTGTGGCAGAAGAATGTTTGAAAACTAGTTTATATCCAAAATGTAAGCGCTTCATTTTAGTTTTTTAAGGTACATTCAGGATTAAGGAATTGATATTTTGACTTCCAAAAGGCTCTATCATCATTTGGAACTTATCTGAAATTATTTTAATAACTCCTGCTGCTGGGATTATGCGATCATCAATGGTGCTGAATCCTGCTAGACAATTCTATGTTGCCATTGTTTGGATGTGAAGTTTGGATTGCTTGTGGCTTTGGGTCAAAATGGGATGGAATTGTGTGAGTACTTTAGTAACTTAGGCCACTGGCTAATCATGCAATGAGCTTACTGTTAGTTGGTGGCACTGCCTACAGGCCATTTAAATAAGGGGTTTGAAATCAAGTTCAGGTTGCAAATCTGAATCATAGTGGCCAGAGAAAGAACCGTTCATCTGTAGTTTGGCATAAAAGTTTGATAACGTAATATCAAGGCAGCATAACTACTCAAACTGTTGTCATAAGTGATTGTTCTCACATCCATCGTTTATGTGGTCATATACACATTTGGATGATCTAGGTTTCAGGCACAGCTGCAGAAGAATTTGATGTATTTGGCTGCAATTGCTGATGCTCAACCGCAGGCACCAACAATACCTCCACAGGTGGGTAATGTATGTGACTATATTTGGTTATCCACTTAACTATGTATGTATTTTAGCTGCACTGGTTTTTTCAGATGGCTCCCCATCCAGCAATGCAACAAGGAGTATATTATGCACAGCATCCTCAGGCCGCAGCAGCAATGGCTCAGCAACCAGGGCTTTTTCCTCATAAGATGCCATTGCAGTTCAATAATCCACATCAAATGCAGGACCGGCAACAGCTACATCAAGCAGCCATTCAAGGGCAAATGGGAATGAGACCTATGGGGCCCAACAATGGTATGCATCCCATGCATGCAGAGACAAATCTTGGAAGCAGTGGCCCCTTGACAGCGCCAGGATCACATGATGCCAGAGGGGGAAGCAAACAAGGTCTTTCTGATGCTGGGGCAACTGGCACCGATGGCCATGGTGGCTCAGCTGCTGGGCACCGTGGTGATGGCTCCGACGATGGAAAGTGACAGATTTTTTGAGTCATTTTAGGTCTATACCTTTGGCTGTTGATAGTAGAACCTTTATATCTAACAGGATGAAAAGAGAGTGGATGATTTTTTTTTGTATCAGCTTCAACAGATTAGGTAGGTAAGTTGTTGGTTCTTGCAAAGTCGAGTGGCAATGATACAGCTTGTTCTAGTCTGTAGAAGGAAAAAGGGGGAAGCTGATGTTCCTGGGATGCATGACGCATGCGTATTTTGGTTCATTTGAATGATTTTTCTTGTGTTTCATTTCCATTCAAGTCATCTTTTATCACTATTTCGTTTATACGACCAGATATCTCGGCATCCTTCTGGCCATGAGCGAGCAACAGTATGGAAAAACGAAAAGCCATGAAACTAGAGATAGCTAGCCATTCCCTTGAAAAGTTCTGGTGTTGGCTCCATTTGGAGCTTGCCCACATGCAAGAGCAATTCATGACAGTGATTGACCCTTAATTAGTGAATGCTGCATTTTAGTACCAATGGTACAACGTCAATTCTACGACTTGCTAATTTATGGTTCGAACCAGCTACTTGGGTTGACAGGTTTAACGACTGACGCGTGTAACGTGGCAAGCAATTATAGTAGGGAACTAAGCATATGTAAAAGGTTGAAAAACAAAAGGAAAAGTAAAAGTAAAAGATGGACAAGGAATGAAGAGAGGGACTTGAGAATATGAGTGGGAATTTGAATAAAGGAAACTAGATTGTGATATCAAGAAACCTTTTTCAAAGCCAGGCAAAGATGAAAGTGCGAGGCTGGTCGTGCGTGACCTTGAAGCCTCCCTTCCAGATTTTAAAGTGCAGGTTTACAAGAAAATGAAGAAAAAAAATCTAGATCGTATCAGCTTCTCCCTTCCTGAGATGTTGGTGCTGGATAAGGTAATATACTTGTTCATGTGGTTTTTCAAGACCCAGAAGAATATTTCGTGTTCTATTAAGCGAAATCAAATGAAGGATGACTGGTGATTGTGTATCTCTTTAACTAACGTTTCAAAGAAAGTGACTTCTCCCCAAGAATTCTGAGTTCCACTTCAAGTAAAGTGAATAATCAAAAAGAAAGAATAGAACTTATTACGGTAATATTCCATAATTTTCAAATAATATTTTGGGTCATTGCAGTCCTTTTCGTGACATCATCTTCAGTCATCACACCCACCGGCTCTGCCACATACTTGTCATCTCCTCTAATCCTTAGTTCCTTACTTGTCGTTAAAAAGCAATACCCAGTTTTTCATATTATCTCCGGACTTGAACTAAGTTCAATTCTGATACTTTGCACTTGTGCTTGTAAAGAAACAAACATGAAAGATGAACGTCATTCGCTACCGCCTCATCAACACCAGTATAGCTACAAACATTCTTCAAGATTGTTCTTGTTCAAGCTCTTCAATTCTACTGTTTTCTACGTTCTTCTCCTGCTTTTGGCGTACCTTTTAGGCTACTTGTCGGCACCAACCCGACCCATTGTGCAGCAACCTCCATCTTCTCAATCTAGCGCCACCACGACAGCAATCTTTCAAAGCTTGCCCACTCAACTCGACAATTTCCACGTCACGACTGTCTGTGCCAAACGGTTACCTTCCGAGCTCGTTCGCGAAACGATCCTTGATAAAGTATACGACGGCACTTCACCGTTCATAAACTTCCCGCCGGCGCATGTTGCCACCTTGCTTCGCGGCAAGAGTATCAAGGGCTGGGGCTCGAACGGGGCCGTTTTCGAGCACCTTGTCAAGAAAATGAAGCCTAAAGTGATAATCGAAGTGGGAACTTTCTTGGGCGCGTCAGCTCTCCACATGGCCGAGTTGACCCGCCAACTTCGGCTCGACTCTGTGATCATCTGCATCGACGATTTTCGAGGGTGGCCAGGGTTTCGTGACCGGTTCAAGTTTATCAAAATGGTAAACGGCGACGTACTGTTGTTGTATCAGTTCATGCAGAACGTGGTTGCGATGAACGCAACGGAGACGGTTTTGCCCGTACCATTTTCTAGCGGGTCGGGTCTTCAGAAGCTGTGTGAATGGGGCGTGGTGGGTGACATGATTGAGATAGATGCGGGTCATGATTTTAACTCGGCTTGGGCGGATATAAACCGGGCTTATCGGATCTTGAGACCCGGTGGGGTAATTTTCGGGCATGATTATTTTACAGCTGCTGATAATAGAGGTGTGAGGAGAGCAGTAAATTTGTTTGGTCAACTAAATGGCCTAAAAATCCAAACGGATGGTCAACATTGGGTCATTTACTCTTAGTTGAATATGTTCTTTTAGAGAGAGAACCAACCAATATACTACTCTCTTATTAATTATTTAACGATTTCAACTTTTTTTTTTGGTTAGATTTAGTTTAATAATTCTTGTTGTTAAAAATTAATCAGTTTATTAATTAATCAGTCAATTTTTATAAATTAATAAATTCTTATAAACTGAAATAATTCAATTAATTTTCATTTAGCAATTTTTTTCAATTAAATTTTAAATTTTGGTAATTTCTTTTAATCATGTTTTAAATTTATTCAATCTTTAACTAATTTTATGACAATCTGCTACCGATTAAACTTTAAACTTCTTATCTTACCAGTTTAACTTTCAGTCTAATTTTTAAAACATTGGTAAATTCTTTGATCTAAACAATAATAATGATAACTAAAATAATCCTATTTTTAATAATAATTGTAGCAGTAAATTAATTGTGTATTTTAAATAAGTCTTTTTTTTGGCATCAATCTCGTAAAACTAATAGATAGTATTTAAAATTTAAATTATTTTTATAAGCACTTTCAACAATTTTTTTAAATGTAGGGATGATGTTAAATTAGACATTGAATGAAGTTTATTTTGAATTGGAATAAATAATTAAAATTAGTTAAAGCTTGACTTAATCAAATTTGAATTATTCAAAATTTTATTAAATTAGGAATCAAAATGTTACTATTTTTTTTAATTTTTTTAAAACAATTGAATAAAATAATGTTTTATTTTAATTAAGTTATCAATTATTCTAAAATTTAATAAATTTTAAATCGACTTAAATAAGATCAGTAAACAAAAATTATTATTCATACTTCTATGACCAAAGTGTTGAGAAATATGGATAACAACAGAATGATACAAGTTATTGAAATTGAATCTCGACTCAAGTTTTCATACACAAATTCGAGTTAAAGTTTGATTAACCTAAACTTAAATCATTAATTTCAATTACATCAGGTCGAACTGGACCAGACTATTCTCAAGTCTACCAACATCATTCATGACTAGGAAATCCCCGGCCTAGAGGAGGCGATGGACCTCACCTCACGGAAAACAAGTCGTCCTTCATTACCATCTACGACTCCAGCAGGACTTGGGAAAGGGGACAAGTTGCAAAGCACGTGAGAGAGCTACGTGGCAAAGCACGTGTTTGAACTGTGGGACTGGGGACTCCCAGGTCAATGGAGCATTTGGGCTGACTTCTTCAGCTCAATTTCTTCGTAACGTTCCTACAGATGGGTTCCTCTCGTATTGTTTTCACCTCACTGCTAAATTTATATCTGCACGTGTCAAATTAAGTAGTGGGTGGGACCTGGGAGTCGAGAATCCTAAAATGATATCCCATAACAAAAAGGAGAAAAAGCTCAGTGAAGCCGCATTTGTTTAATATGATGATATGAAGCCAAACTACCAACCCCACATTTGTTTAACTTGAAGGACTGCTCTATGTGTTTTCAATTCATCACCTGCTACTCTCTTCGTACTAAAGGGGACAAAAAAACGCAGATATTACTGTACAAGGGTCCGCTCTTTGCCAAAATTAAAAGAGAGTAGTCAATTATATGCAATTTTTTTATTTTTTTCAAAAAAGTTATTTATATAACTTAAATTTGTAATTTTGTAATTACAAAAGAGCAATTTTGTTAATTAATCCAATACTAGCATTCGTGCTAATTAACCATTGCTTCTCCGTCTCTTTTCATATGAATTACATTCATATAAAAGTAAAAGGCTTTTCTGAATAGAGCTTATAAACTTTACATTATTTTTTTAAGCAGTTTTAGTCATTTTGAAAATAGTTAGACCTAACCGAAATTTTTATGAATGAGCTATATATTTTATCTATATTAAAAATTCTAATTTAAAGTAATGAATAGAAGGACCAGATTTATATTCTATATGTGAAAATACGGGTTGGATCATAAGGATTGCCCCTAAGATAGAAGATCTGAATCTCATATACAGTTTTCTCATCCATATCCTCTATAAAAAAATGCTGACTTTTTCATAAATCTACTTTTTAAGAAGAATGAGAATATCGATCCTACAAAAGCCATACATCCATAGATAAACCCTAACGATCTAAAGCTTGCACAAGATGAGTGTGCTATTTGTTTGAAGCAAGAATTTATTGAACTCACAAAATTAGATTGTCGTTCTTGGATGAAAAGTATTCGTACTATCTTGTCTACTTCTAGACCTAAAGTACAGGAAATCATCCAGAGTTTCAGATTAGAACAGTGTAGTCTTAGATCTACAACTACTCTTCTATTTCATATCGAGGACTATGGGAACCTAAAATATCAATTTTTGGTATTTTTGGTTCACCAGAAATAAATTCACTAAGATATAGTCCAAAAGAAGTGAAAATGGCTGCACGATTTTTTACAGGTACATGAGTAATTTCTACAAAAAAAATTTATATGATTAGATAATACACGCTTTACATTAGAAGGCAAACTAGACATAGACAAAGTTAAAAACACAAAGTTTGCTGTTTCAATCTCTACATCCAAAGATGAAGAATCATCAGACTCTTCTGTTTCTCAAGAAAATGATTCTCTATACATGCCACGGCAGACATGCTTGAAAATAAATCGTACACTAATTCAATGACTATATGCCAAGATCCAACTCTTTTAACAGGACAAATATAACAAATCCGTTAAAACTATCGGGTTTATAAATATTGGATCGACTTGTTCGATTATAAAGCCTAATATTTTATCATCTTAAACATGAACTTCTCGTGATTATTAATTATGGTTGCACGTATACATGAAATAACAACCAAACATAGAATTAGAAACGTGCTGAATATAGATGAATGATTGCCTTGAATTTGTGGCTGGTTGCTTTCCAAGTACCCCCTACCCTGTGCCTGAACATGGGAAACAAACAACAATAAATCACGCACCAAACTCAAACTCCACCCTCTTATTAGACTTTCACGTGAAGGAACTCCTGCAAAGTGCAGAAGCTTTTTTCAAGCAGTATATAATAGTTACATTACATAGACAACGGTGAAAACTAAAGAAAAGACTAAACGAAGCAAGGAAGTGAGGCCGTCCGTCCTTAAATGTTCTTATTCACTGTATTAACAACAGTAATCATCTTACTGTTCTAGTCTTCCCAGAATGGCAGATTTGAGTCCCTCTTCAGTTCTCAATCCCTCGGGAACCCTAACCACCACGTCCTGAAGCATAAGCTCGTTAAGACTGGACATGCTCCCATGGTGCACTTGAAATTCCAGGTCACGAAGCGCACTCAACAACCTGGCTGCTGGGTAGTTCACATTCTCAGATTGGACCCTTATCATAGCATCATTACCCACAAGCTTAATATCAACCTCAAGTGCCGCACCATTAGAGTTATTACCAGGCCTGCAAGCTTGATCCACCGAAGTGGTGGTACTTTGGTTGTCCATGTTATCAGCAACTTCCAACTTCACCTTCTTGGGCTCTCTCTGTAACTGCGATTCCAATTCGTCGATTTTACTCTTTAACTCGTTTATGTAGGTCACAGCATCTGAGAGAAGTGATGCTTTATCCATCCTCGACACGTTTGGAACCACGGCTCGGAGTGCATAGAACCTGTGGTTCAGCTTCTCTCGTCGCTGTCTCTCTGCTTCTACGTGGTTCAGTGGGGTGTCTCGGCCGAGCCCAGGTTTTCGTCCTCTTTTTTTGGGGGTTCTTTTCTCCATGTTCATTGGAAGCAACGGACAATCGGAGTCTGAATGTTCCGAGTCTATGTATGATTGGCTTGCTCTAGTAACACTATCTTTCTTAGAATCTTTTCCTGAAGCTTTAATCTCTTCGTTAGTTGCATCTTGCTCTTGTACTCCGGCGATTATGCCGATGTCAGCAAACGAAATGTTCCTGTCCAAGAACTGAATTGGAGCTGAAGTTGGGTTACAAGTGTTTTTGGGGATCAAACCCATGAGATCTGATCCAAACAGGGATTTCACGTTTTGGACAAGCCCCCAATTCTCTGTGATCATATCAAATGACCCTAATTCAAGTACACCACTATACGTGGGTATGCATACCAGGGTTTCAATGCCATGCATTTGTGCCTCTTTGGCTCTGTCACAGTTGTGGAATTGAAGTTCATGTCCACCAGTTAACCACACCAAAGAACCAGTGCTGAGGGCTTTGCCTGGAATACCTTCTCCGGCAGAGAAAGATCGCGTGAGAGACATCACGTAGAACCATTCTGCATCATTGACATCGCCACCGTCCATCATAGACATGTCGATGTCATGATTTTCACCTATTAGCGATTGGATTCCCTTCATGACCCTTTTTCTCTCGGTGTTGAGCGTTGGCATGCGGGGTTTGTTGATGGTTGTGAGCTTTGGAACCGTGTCTTTGCTGCCCTGGAAATATCCATCTGCCCAGGACAGATAGATTCTGCCACTGTCATCAGTTGAAGTTTCCCAGAAAATAGCATAAGCCCACCAGTCTGGTTGGTTTTGGACTATGAACTGAAGCCTTTGTTGAAGAGTAGGCGGAGCTTCTTGTGATAAAGATACCAGAGAAGATGATGAAGATGGAGAGATTATTAGCTCTTCCATGGCTCGTCTGGGAAGGAAGGTAGGAGATGAACGAGAGAGAAAGGGTTTCTGTTCTAGTACAAGAGCAACAGTAAGAGCAAGAGCTCCCTAAAAAGTAAAAAAAGTATACAGCGAAAGCTTATAGTACTGTGTCAATCTTAAAACAAGCATTTCTCTATTTTTTTTATAAATAAAATCCAAGAATAGGGCACCGTCTCAGAAACGCAGTAATCTAATCAGAGTACAGAAAACGCACATTTAATTTAAGATCGAAGAAGAAGAACCTAGCCAAAAGGTACAAAAACTTTAAGAAAAATATAATATTTTAATTTTAAAATAGATAATAAATAAGTATATATATAAATTATGATAACCTAACAAGAGAAAAACGTTCTTATAGTCTTAATAAAAATAAAACAGAAAAAATAAAATTTTAAAATCTCTATTTGACTGCTGACAACTCTTACAAGTTCTAAGGACGCAGGGGTCGGGTAGGTAAGGCACGAGTAGAAGAATGCAAGACGGCAGGAGAGGAACAAAGGAAAGTGTGGCTTGGTGTTGGCGTTGGTGATGTGTAAATTGGCTAATTTTGAGGGTATTTAAGCGGCTCCAAATCTTCTGTACCTCTTTCCTCGGCCTTATTTTCTGTATTCCTTCCATCTGAACCATCTATTTATGTGGGACCTATATGAATGGATGGTTCAGATGAAAGGGAGACAGACAGGGTAAGGCCATTTAAGCTGATTAGGCAGGTCAGGGTTTTGGTACCACAAGCACGTGAATAGATGTGACCCACGTCCCCTGTGTCAACTCCTTTCACAGTCCCGCCCTTTTCTTCGCTTCTTTTTTATTTAATTAAAATCCAAAGAAATTGGGTTACACGGTTACTGGTTTCGTCTTCATACCAGTTTATAATTTCGAAAAGGAGTTTAAATAAATACTCATATTTAATCTAATTTATTTTATTTTTTGTTTACCGGAGAGCCTTAATTGTTTTTATATTATTATTTTTAGCTAATTACCTTTGTGGATTCATAAAGTATGTAGGCATAATTGAGTAGTGGTCTTAATTAACATGTGCCGTTTAAACTTGGTAAAAACGTAGTTAAAAAAGAAGAAAAAGACGATATCATTTTCTGGGAGAGGGACCATTTTTAATGCACGTTGGATGGCGTTATTTTTATATATAGCTATTGATTGCATTCTTTTCCATTATATTAATTTATTTCAAAATCTCATAATTCAAAACAAAAAAGATAAATATAATTAGATTTGTATAAAGTTACTTGATGGTATCGTTAATTACTTCATTAGCATTGGAATTATAGTAAAACAAGAAGCTTTATAGGGTAATAATTCATAAATTATATATTTTAAATATAGTATTTAACAATTCATTATTAAATTACGATTTTTAACTAACTTTTAAATATAAGTGTATGGTTTATTTGGTTCGAGTAGACTTCCGGCGTACAGCGTGCAAAGCTTTCATGGAATGGGACAAGAGTACAAGACAGCGCATTGCGTTTCTCTCGATAGAAACTATGATTCTTCCAACTCAACCACCATCCATAAATTGAAACTCTCGATCTATCTATCCCCCCCATTCCCCACCCGAGCGTGGCTGGCTCAGACATCTCACATGCCTATTCTATGTCATGCCTTTCCTTAAAAAGACAAACATGTTAAGCTCAGATTTTTACTTAACGCATGCAACTCGTCCTACCCTGTAAAGTCGGCATTTGGTACGTAGAGTTTAAGCTATATGTTTCACCTTATTAAAGAGTATTAACTGTTTGATTATGTCAAATAGTTATTATATTTATTTAATTAAGAGCTGGTTAAGTTGGCTAATTCAACCTAACCATTTAATTTTTGAAAACCTACTTAAGAGTAACGTTTCAACCTATCAGTTAATATAATCAAAGATAACTGTACCCTCAAACTCAATTTTTATCTTAAACAACCGATAGCTCTTAAGTTTTTCACTTTAAAAAAAGAAAATTATGATTCGTATGTATATCTTCCATAATCTCCTCAAGCCATTTTCTCCAAACACCTAAAAATCATCAACTTGTCAACTATTTTTTTTTTAGAATTATTATTATTGTTGTTGTTTATAATTATATATCTTATGTTTTTATTAGAATTATAAACTTAATTGTTGTAAAATTAAATATCTAAATTTTAAATTCTTATAAAAATATTCAACAAAATAATATTCATGTTCTTATAATTTTTTAAGTTATGTCCTCATTGGTCATTTTACACATAAATAGTTAATTTTAAATAAATAATTTTACCAACTATTTTTAATAAACAGTTGATATTATCCGCTGGTCAAATCAACTGATATAATAGGCTATCAGTTATCAGCTGATAGAATCAGTTAACAACTAATGCAATCAACTGATTGCCAAACAAGGTCAAAACCTGTTGGTCTCTTATTTAAATTTATTGCTTATGTTGAAATTTAATATTTAGGTTTGAACCATTCTCTCGTTAATATATAGATTAAGAAAAGAGTCATTCTCTCGTTAAAAAGAAATAATTATGACATAATGTATTTATTTAAAGGCTTGGAAGAGTAGTTCAGACTTCCTCCTTCAGGGTGATATTGGCTTGAAAACTACGGTATTATGTAGTGAAGATGCAACTTGATTTCTCGTAATTGAAATATAAAGGCCTTCAACATCTGCACTTCATCACGACAAAATGGTTTCGTTTTCATTTGAATTAGGCTGTGCCAATCATTTTTGCCCACTATAAGATATTTAAAACCGTTTTTCTACACACATCACATCAATAATGTGTGCCATTTGTCTTTTCAAGATTTTTATATACCTACAGCAACCATTTCCCTTGTTCTAAATTCATGTTTTAGTTAAACCAAATAGGTTTACAGTTTTAATTAGTTAACGATTTGCTGATACTATATTAGTTCTTAGAAAAGGAAGGAAAAAAAAAAAAGAAGAGGATCGATCACGGATTTTGATGTTGAATATTGTAATGGTTTTTAACAAAGAATAATATGGTCATTTATCTTATTAAGTGACCATCAAACATATACCACCTTTTGAAATATCTGACTTATTACTTCGCTGATTAAGTTAATACCAAATCCTGGAGTTGAGAGACACTCGTATAGAAATGTTCGATGGATCGATTTCCCACCTTTTAAGATTGCCATATAATGCCACTTAATTATGCTTACAATAATCTACCAACTGAATACTCTACAATTTAAGGCCATGAATGCACTATCAACAATTCCTAGCAGACACGAAGTAACACCTGCTAAACGTGTAACCCTAATCCCTGTCACCCCCTGATACAACTTGCTATGGCAACCATTGTCAGAAACTTGAAGGTATTTAATACTGATAGAGAGCTGTTTAATCCAGGACCCTTTTTCTTTGTTGTTCTTTTTGTTGGGGGAGTAAAGGAAAATCTGCGGTACGAGTACGTTACCATTTGGACTTAGATAAAACCTGTGCCTTTCCGAACAAGTAACATGAGTTGTAAATGGCAGAAAAGAGAAAAATGTCCGTACCATACCGCGGAGATGATACTGGGCCTTTCTAGCAAAAAAAGACAGAAAGGTAATGGAGCTAAGTAGCTAATTGGTGCTTTTAATGGCTATTGTTTGTACCTTCTCCAACTACCACAAACGAAGGAACTTTGCTATCATATTTATGAAGCAAAAACGTGGCATTGAAGCCTGAGAGTAGCCGCGACTGACGTGCTGAAAGATTTTCCCTTTCCAAGCTTTAGATCTTTTACATGATTTTGGTATTGATATGTAATGTTATACAGTGATAATTTAAAAGGGATATGAACATAAATACTGCTTTGTCTCATTCCTTCAATTATTCCACCTATATTCATAAAACATCTAGTTATGAATGCCTCTCATTGATTGCGAAGTGAACGTTTGATTGGAAGCACCTTCTCTTCTCCACCATTAACAATATTGCTTCCCATGTTGTTGGCTATTTCCCTTGTAACAATCGATTCGTTTCCTTTCATTTACAATGTCACAGCGTGGTCCTTTCATTCGAGTCCTGACAAATATATTATTCTATACTCATTGTATTGTTCATTTCATCTTATTTCTCAGGTATATATTTCTTCTGGAGTTCATTTCTTCAGTTCTTTTTAGAAGCGTTTAGTTCCATTCCTATTTTTTCATTGCACTTTTCAGTTTTCATTTATGTTTTCAGTGTCTATTTTTCTTTTAAGTACAAATAAAAACCTATTTGTTGTTCATTTCTTAAGTTCTTTTTAGAAGCGTTTAGTTCCATTCCTATTTTTTCATTGTACTTTTCAGTTTTCATTTATGTTTTCAGTGTCTATTTTTCTTTTAAATACAAATAAAAACCTATTTGTTGTTAATATTTATATTTTTATAATTAATAATAATTACATATTAGATAAAACTTAAAGATAAATTTCTTTAAATAAATAAAATTATTTTATTTTATTAAAATAAATAATTTAAAAATTAACATTTATTTATAAATTAACATTTTAAAATATATTTTAATTACTAAATCAAATTTTATTTGAAATTATTTTAAAGATATTTTAATTTTAATTATATTTATTAATAATTATTAAAATTAATTTATAAAATTTAATTAAAAATTAAAGAAAATCATTAAGTAAAATTAAATTATTCATAATTGTTATCAATAATTAGTTTTAATTAATTAAATCATCATCATCATCATCTGCATCATCACACCCAGTCTGAAGTTCCGCAATAAAACGGGGTCTGAAGAGGTCTGATAGTACGCAACCTTACCTCTACATAGTAAAGAAGTTGTTTCCATAAATCTACATACAAATGTGACAATAAAAGAGTGATGCAGGTTGAAGAGTAAGTAATAGTTAATATGCAAAAAGAATAAATATATTAATAGTAATATTGATAGAAATACAAATAATAGTAATAAATAAATTATTTATTACTATTATTTTATTAAAAATTCAAAAATAAGTATTTATATGATAGTAAATTTTATTTCTAAATTTAATAAAAATAAAAATAAAAACAACAACTCTTACTGTACATTTTTCTCATTTAATGTATTCCTGTCACACAATCTCCGTAATAATTGTGGACATATTTTGAAACTTGGACACGTGTGTACCACAGTTGTTCATGACCTTTAATTATTATTTATACAATGTAAATAAGGACAAAATATTAAATAAGTCAATGATACATTTTTTAAGAAAAAAAATCAGAATCTGATTGTAACATCAAAATAATTATGTGAAAACGAACTTAGTATTATTTAATGAGAACACTCAAATCACTAGATAAGCTTATTAGCGACGAATTCAATTGTCGCTAAATATTAAAAAACATCGTGTCAAATAATAATTTATGACAAAAAACAATTGTTGCCCTGATGGTTGCCAAATTCGGATGGTAAAACAATATTTGCAATGTTTTTGTAAAATCGTCAAAAAAATATTTTGGATACACAATATATTCGTCGGTAAAATATATAACTAACGGGAACTAAAAATATTGTACATAAGAATTTGCAACGTATATGTTTCGTAAAGAAAAGTTTTTATCTACAAAACCGTAGTCGTAAATAATTATTTTCACCTGCGATTTTGTTTTTGTAGCATAATAGTTTTAGCTGCTAATTGTTTGTTGTAGGTAAATATTTTTAGAAACGTTATTCAAAATGTAGGGAATAAGGTTTTGTGACGAATTTGTTTTGGTAGCTAATAATTTTTAGTGACAAGCATTTATTTTTAAATGTTAATTTTATTATAATTGTTAAAAACAAATTTAATTTAACTTATTACAAATTTTAGGACAATTTGAAATATAAAATTGTTACAATTTATAATTAATGTTGGTGACTTATTTTTAAATATAATAAAGTGAAATAAAATAAATATTAAAAATGAAATGCAATTTATAAAAAATAATTACAGGTTAATTATAGAAATTGTACAAAATTTATAAACAAACTAAGAATCCTCATTGTCACTACTACTGACATAGTTTGAGTCAAGTAATTGTTTTACCTTTTTGTTAAGCTTGTTGACTTCTTTTACATTACGATCTAACTTCTTTTTGGTACATTGTAACTTAGTCTTCAGTGACTGGTTCTCCTTTTGAAGCACCGTGACATATGCTGGTCGCAGTGACGGAGTCAAGAATTTAAGATAAGAGGGTCCAAATATTTAATTTTTTAAATTTTGAGGGCCCAGTTTACCACTGACTCCTAAATAACTCCGTCCTTGCATATATATAATTATATATATATATATATATATATATTAAAAATTAAAAATATTTAATTTTTTAAAATCTACTGGGCCCTATGTACCTCCGTCCTTGGCTGGTCGTAACAAAGATGCATCAACAGGCTTAGGGTCATACCCAAAACATTTGATGTATCCGGATCTTGTACCAAGTACATTGTTGCAAATGTTATCGACATTGGGTTGATTCCCTTGAGATCATGATGTCTGCAACAACTCATGCATCTTGTCTTACAATTTAAAGTACAAAATTGAGTTAAGTAAAAAAATTATTACTTAGTATTACATAAAAAATAAACTATAATATTTATTTTTTTGTACATACATAATTACTTTGTGTCTCTTCAGACGTCCGGCCTCCACCTTCCTTGTAGTCTGTTAGCCTGTACAGTGTGATCCTATCACACTCTTGTCCTTGGAGTTGAGTTTAACTCTATTATATGAATTTAAAAAATTAGAAGATAATAGAATTTATTGTATTAAGAAATTGAATAATAAGTTGAAAACGTTACACTTACAAATTCTTGTCCGACGACAACAAACGATTTGGAGCTGGTGTTATGAGGGATCTTTATTTTTGCTCTGTTCACCTTAACTTTCTCACGCTTTTCCTAAATTAAGAAAAGTAGTCATAAAATGAATAAACAAAAACAATGGAAGAAAATATAAAGAGCAATAAAACAAACCTGAACCTTCGCAGAGGCCCAATAATCACACATTTCAGTCTAATTTTCTAGACTCACCCGTCCCGGACACATGTCTTCTTGCATCTACATCGGAAGGGAAAGATTGATAATATTTATGAAGTCTATATCGATGATCCTTCGCCCTTTGTTTCAACAGTGAACTAACACAGCTTGAAACCTCAGGCTTGTCGATATTAACGATATTGAGCTTCATCTACAAAAGAACACGTATAAGTTAAGTTACTATTTTTGGTAAGTAAAATCGCAATACATTTAATCAAGTGAATTGAAATATTACCAAAACTTTATACAAAGCGTTTTGGTGCAAGTTGTTCCTTCAACTGCCTGGCATGTTGAAGGCAAGGCAATTCATTCCTTACAACGATGCCCAACCTATTGGACAATTTTGTAGATTGGATCTTATCCAGAGGGCGATGTTGCGTCAGGTCAATGGTCATAGACAACTTGTTGTTCATTGTAACATTCATCCGTTGCAACTCAGCTCCTTTTGTGATACCTCCACTTTGTTTTCTAATGACATTATTGGAACTTGAAAACAAAAAAATCATAATAAGAAAAACACACTAAATATGTAATGAGTAATTTCAGCATTAATGTAAATATGTTTGGTTATCAATAATATACATGGAAGATCCCTTAGCACTAACTGACGATGTTCGTAAAGGTTGTTGTTGACTGTCTTCATTCAAGGATGCAATTGTTGGTTGTTGAACGATGAGGTCGGATTGAGTTGGTTATTTTGGGGAAGGAACTTCTTCGGTCATTGCCACCCTCTTTCCTTTGTTTCAACCATGTGTCATTATACTGAACAACTAAAATGAAATATGAAGATAACGCTTAAGCTTAACTCAAACATCATATTCCACATGAATATAAGGAGATTAGTAGTCAAACACTAAACATTCAGCATAACATTCCGTATAAACATAAGTGAAACATTAAAAATATGCATCTAGTCATCGTAAATTATCATAAGTTAAACATCAACTGCATAAGGCAATTATGAACATAACATTTCAAACAATATAAACAATTTATTTACATTCAATCATCATGATCAAGATTTTGAAAATCATCATCATTAAGTATGTTATCATTGGATTCCTCATCGCTAATATATTCGACCAAAGTATCGTCATTGTCATTTAAGTCATCCTGAGTATAGTCTTCATCTGTTTGTAAGATAAGATGGGTTGGGACTTCATCTAGTTGAACTATCTTGGGATCGACATCTCTCCTATGGAATGATGATATATCTGCATCTTCTACTGGAATGCCTTCGTTATTGAACTCCTATCCAATTTCTTAATAGAATTCATTTGCATCCTCATCCAATTGATCAATATCCCTTTCACAAAAATCAAATACATTCATTTGTTGAAACTTACAACCTTGCAATTGCTACCCAATATAGTATCATTGACATAGAAAACTTGTTTGACTTAACTTGCAAGGACAAAAGGATTATTATCACACCATGTCTTACTAACATTTATGCTAGTAATATGCCCGTTCAATTTCATGTCAGTTATATCAAACCATTTGCTTTTAAGTAGAAC
Organism: Erythroxylum gracilipes; assembly: GCA_026413385.1. Taxonomy (NCBI): domain Eukaryota; kingdom Viridiplantae; phylum Streptophyta; class Magnoliopsida; order Malpighiales; family Erythroxylaceae; genus Erythroxylum; species Erythroxylum gracilipes. Next base: position 21,379,415 of record JANZLC010000009.1, read on the forward strand.
AACCTTCTTATCATTGTTGTAGTGCAACTCTATTATTTCGCAGATGACACCGTAGAAGTCAATGAAATCATCGTCATGACGTCCTTTAATGACAACCCCACAATTTTGACTTCTAACTCAACTATCTCGATCTTGTATCTGAAATCTCACCCCCATTAACAATGTAACCTGTGTATTTCTTCTCACAAATATGAGGCCTACATGCTAAACTATATAATGTTATTGTCGCTTCTTGCACGTTACGGTTATGTAACCGTATCATTTGTACAACAAATTGAAAATAAATATGAGGATGAAACATATTCTCATTTTTCATAATATGTAATCACTGTGAAACTTACTTGATTTCTAAACCATGATACAAACTTCTGCCTATGTCTTTCTTCAACATTAATAATCCCTTTGCTGCAAATTGTTTCTTTGTGCTCTCTATTTAAAAAAGACAATGACAGTAAGATCTCAGAGTGAATGAAGAAAATTGTAATATGATTGTTTGAATGAAAAGGAATATACTTACTCCATGTATGCATCGACTTTCTTGCAATTGTTTAAAATATACCAATAGGTGATTTTGAATTCCTCTTTAGTTAACTCCACATATTTACCCACACCAAGTGGCCTAACTTTTTGGGAGAAAATAGACAACACACCGTTGTCATGAAAATCAAAGTTACGTTCTGGTCTATTAAATCTTGTCTCCACATCAGTTAAGTACATTGAACAAAAAGTTAAGCATTCATTTGCTATATAAGCCAAGCTCTATTACGTACATAACGCTTAAGAGAGCATAAAAACATGAACATAATCAGTTATGAACCTAGGAATTGTTACAAACAAAAAACATAGAAAAAACTCATTGAATTTAATATGAATTACATTTCAATCAGAAACATACATCGAAATTGAACTGATCCACAAAGTTTTGCTCATATGGTAAGTGAATTGCCAAATGAACCATAACATCAAAAAATGATAGGGGAATAATAGTTCAAGCTTACATAGAATCAATGCTATGTCTTTTTCCATTTTATCAAGCTCTTTAACTTTAAGTATCTTGCAACATAATTAGTTAAAAAAACTCTTCCAATTGACCCAAAGTAACAAACACATCCTTCGGCAAACATCTACATATTCCAACATGAAGTAATCATTACAAAAGTACATGACAATCATGACTTTTCAACCCTAACACTTTTCTTTCTTTAATATTCACACGACAACCTATATTTGATGCATGCCCATTAGAAAATTTGAATGATTGGAGGAACTAACAGAATTATTGTTTCTCACTTTTTGACATGTTGTAACAAGCAGGGGGAATAACGTATGACCCATCGTCTCTTCTTTTCAAATGCAAGTCCTTTCTAATATTCATGTCTTCCAAGTCAAGTCTAGCCTTAATTGTGTCTTTAGATTTCCCATCAATTCCTATGATAGTTTCTAAAATGGACTCACAAATGTTTTTCTCAATATGCATGGCATCAAGATTGTGCCTCAATAATAATTCCTTCCAATATGGAAAGTTGAAAAATATGTTTTTTTTTGTCCAATTCAATTCGACATCATTTCTCTTCACTTTCTATTACTTGGGTGTTTGCTAGGTGTAATGTCACCCATACGTGATAACTGGTAAACAATATCATCACCGAACAACTGCATCGAAGCTTAACCCAATTCTACTGTGCCATTAAACAGTTTACTTCTTCACCATCTATGCCCATGTTCAAATAACGATGATGACCCGTATAACATATTTTACTTCGTATCCTCATTGAATATATTTGATGGTTACACACAGGACAAGCCATATACTTTTTAGTGCTCCACCTAGACAAATTCCCATAAGTTGGGAAATCATTTATAGTCCACAAAACAACAGCATACATTATAAATGTTTCTCCTTCAACAACATCAAAAGTTTGTAATCCAAATTCCCATAGATCGTTTAAGTCATCAATTAATGGTTGCATGTATACATCAATGTCCTTCCTAGAAGCAGTAATTCCTGGAATAAGCAAAGACAATAACATAAAAGGCTCCTTCATACACTTCCATGGAGGTAAATTGTATGAGACTAGAATCATCGGCCACATGCTCTATGAACTACTCATATTACCGAAAGGATTAAATCCATCTGAGGCCAATCCACGTTGAATATTACGACAATCTTGTGCAAACCATGGAAACTTTCTATCAATTTCTTTCCATGTCATTGAGTCTGCTGGATGACGCATAATGTTATCATCAATGAGTTTCTCTTTATGCCACCTTATATCTATGGTTGTTTTTGTTGACATAAAAAGTCTTTGTAATCGTGGTTTAATAGGAAAGTATCGAAGGATTTAATTCAGTATTTCTTTCCCTCTCCCATCATCCACCTGCTACCTTGATGTGCCACAAATAGGACACTCTTAAAGATCTTTACTTTCCTTCCAGAAAAGACCAGAAAAGAACATAGCCATACTTATAAGCATGAATTGAAATATATCCCAATCCAAGGTCCCTTAACAATTTCTTTGCATCATAGTAAGATTTCGACAACTTGTGTCCAATAGGTAATGCATCGTTCAGTAAGTCAATTAACATGTCAAAGAACTTGTTACTCCATTTATTATATACCTTTAAATGCAACAACTTCACAACAAATGATAGTTGTCAGAAATTTGAGCACCCCAAATATAATTGTTCTTGAGAAACTTTCAATAACTTCCCAAAATTATCTTCGTAATACTACCAATTATGTTAGGCATTCCTATTTCATTCATAGTCTTCATATAATTCCAACAATCATCTAGCATCTCGTCAATCCCATCATCACCATCATCATATACATCACAATCATCTACATAATTATTGTTACTATCATCATAACATGTACCGCCACTTCTACTACAACTTACTTCCTTACATTCACCATGATAAAGCCATGCAGTATAGAATTTATCTATGCCTCGGATTAGCAAATGAATATATACCACATCTTGACTTTGGAAGTCGACATTTAAGTAATCAATGCATGGACAACGAATACTACATTCATCACCCATTTGATCTTTTACAAATTGCATGAAACTCTTAACTCCTTCTACGTATTCAGTTGACCATTTTCGATGAGATATCCAACTCTTATCCATCTAGCTATACAATAGAAGAAGATAACTAAGTTATTACATGCATTTTTCATTCAATATTATGTTTTAAAAACCAATGTAATTAAGGTACGTGGCGTTGTTTACACTTATGAATCGAGAAACGGAGTTCTCGCTGATGCTCCTAGGCTCGTGGAATTTTTCACCGATAAGCCTCATTGGAGCTGCATCACCCGTTTCCAGCCTATATACCATTCTATGTCTGTAATATATTGAGTTGTTTCTTGTTTGCTTTGTCTGTTTAACTTCTTCTATTACATAATGACATTGTAATTGGTTAAGTCTTTTGTATTAATTTTTGTTGTTTACATTAAAGCTATTATTTTAAATTTCATTAGCAAAAGAAAGAAATTAAGGTTCCAATTTTTATCTTTTTAAAATTGTTGGTGAAATTAACTTTACCAATTTCTCTATAACATCTATTGTTCTTTCTGATTTGTCAATATGTAAATTATATCATTTACATTAGTGTATAATGTAATTGAACATGTTATATTCATCATTTGATGTGTTGGATGTTGTTATGGTACTAACTATTTAGTATAAAAATTAATTACATTGTATGAGGTTAACTACTAATTTTGTATTAAATTTTGTTGTTTACATTGAAGCTATTATTTTAAATGTCATTGGCAAAAGAAAGAAATTAAGGTTCCAATTTTATCTTTTTAAATTGCATGGTGATATTGACGTGTATTACACTTGTGCAACGAGAAACATAATTTCTCGTTGTGGCTCCTCAACTCGTGGAATCTTTTACCAATAACATCGTGTTGTCAGTTTATACGCATCAATTACGTAAACTATATACAATAAAATGAAATGACAACTGATATATAAAATAATTAACTAACAAGCTAATTAATAAGAAGATTACTACAAATTCGCATTAACAATAATGGTTACTACTAATTTGTATTAACAACAGTTGCAACTATTTGTCTAAATGATATTGTAACTGGGTTGGACGAGTTACTTGGATCGATGAACAGCCACAAACCACTAAGAAGGAGGAACTTCAATGATTAATCCTTAGATCGCCGATAAATATGAGAGAATTATATATGTATACATTTTTGCTTATTAGAAAACTAACGAATGATATTCTAATTAAATGGCTGTAGAAAATTTTCTTCATGTAATCACAAAATAAAATATAATAATAGAAACAACAAGAAAAAGAGACATAAGACATATTTATAATGGTTCTTCTAAATAACCTTTCACCTACAATTTTTCTCCAAGCTCAACTTAAGAATTTACCATGTTCTTCTTTTAAAGGTAAAAAAAAAGTTCCCATATAACATATTCAATTCATAGGTGAAAAAGAATCATTTATATAACATCTTTATCACGAGACCAAGGAACCCTTACAATTGTCTTCCTTTATCACTAGTGAACAAAATTCCTTTACACCTTTTATTGAATGTCAAGAAGAACCTTCACAATGCATATTATGAGTGATTCTTCCAAATGAATATATAGTATAACTATATACAACTCAAAATATTCCTTACAATTATCTATACTAATAATTAGAGTCAATATGGTTATGAAATGTACAGATGCACTTAAGTACACTTTCTAACCTTTTAAAGTTCTTAACATCTTTCTAATATGTTAAATATTATTTTTCACAACTCAATTAAGGTTCCAATTTATCTACAACACTTCAAATAGTTGTTAGAACCACAAATCAATCATTACAATGACTAGTTTGTAGGTATATTCAACTAGTCTTACTCGATTTCCAACAAAATACAACAGAAGGCTTTTGTCGAACATGTGGTAGGCAGGGAGAATATAGCTGAAGATGCCACACAAATTCTTCGGTTTTGGCTCCAATCAAACAAAGGAAGATAGAATCTGCAAAAAAACCTACACGCAATCACCAACTAATGCAAAAATTGAACATGAAACACAAAAAAGATTAATACAGTGTTAGGTTTCACATTGGTTAACGAATGACATAAACAACTGGACTCACCTTCGACTATAGGAAGCGGTGGGAGAACTCGAAGAGATCGAAGAACAAGTAGAAGGTGAGAAGGCAGATGAAGATCACAATATTTGAGATACAAAAGAAGGAGGATATAAGGCAGATGAAGAGAAGAGGCCCAGTGGAGCTTCAATAGCAAAGTTTCGGTGAAAATGGGAGGGAGGGAAAAGCTCCCGCGTTTGTTCGTCCCACTTATTTTTTTTAACTTGTTCACCTTTTTGCGACGAATAAAACTATGGTCACCAATGGTAGACAATTCGCTACCAATTATACACAACGTCACCAAAACCCAAACATTTTCTTTACATTCTTAATTTTCTTAATTGATTAACATATATGAGGTATTCCAATTACAAATAACAAAATGAAAATTTTGTTTTTTGCACTTATATATGCAACTGTTATTGATTCGCTTCATTTTTGGGAATTACTAATCTTTAATTTTAATCTGGTAGATAAAAAAATAAATTGGAAAATTTTTAAAAATTTGTATCTTCTTTTTGTTATTAGTTGAATTAATAAGGAATGCAAACCACATTTCATTTTTACCAAATTTATCTCTAATATGACAACATATACCATTTAGCCCTTAATTTACCATTAACCTTATTATTTGTATAAAAAGATACATTTAATTTAAATACTCGGGGGTTTTTGCGACAAAGTAAGTTTAGTCGTAGAAGACCATTTCTGCAACCAACCATCACACTTAGTCGCAAATGGTAGACAATTTGCTACCAAATTTCCACATCATCACCCAAAACCAAAGCAATCTCTTTACTTTCTTAATTTTCTAAATTGATTAATATATATGAGGTATTCCTAATACATCATACAAAATTAAAATTTTATCTTCTCACTTATATATGCAATTGTTCTTCATTTGCTTAATTTTTGGGAATGACCAATCTTTAATTTTAATTTGGTAGATAAACAAAATTAAATTGGAAACTTTACATCAGTTAGTATCTTATTTTTGTTGTTAATTGAATTAATATGAAATGCAAGCCATATTTCATTATTACCAAATGAATAAATGTTTAGTGAACATGACATCATCATTCTTATTCCCTTCATCTACCATTAACCTTATTATTTGTATAAAAAGAAACATTTAATTTAAATACCCCACGGTTTTTGCGACAAAGAGGTGTGAGTCGTAGAATTAACTTTCTTTACTTTCTAAATAATTAACAAATTAACATCTAAATAAATAATTTAAATTGCTTTAACATCTAAATAAATAATCTAAATTGCTTTCATAATTATTTAAGTATTTTATTTAATTTGGAAAGTGGTTTTCTTTTAATATCAGAAAATAGACTATTATGTAACAAAATAGTAATTTGTAAT
>JANZLC010000009.1:21386015-21407921 GCA_026413385.1 Erythroxylum gracilipes
GGGAAGAAGAGAGGTAACAAATGTCTATGTTTAAACAAACGGTTGGACGACATCATTTTTTGTCCCACGAACGACGTCACAAACGACGTCGTCCTAATGTCTGTTTAATTTTTCTCATTCGGTACGTTTGGCGACGAATCTACATTTCATCGCCAAATGTAAAACATTTGCTACGAAAATAAAATAGCGTTGTAGATTGTACAACATTTTGCTACCAAATTGATAAATCATCGCCAATATTAAACCTTTTACCTTTTTCCAACAGTCAAAATTATTGTTGCCTATCACTCCAGTTCGCTACCAATTATGCCCAACGTCACAGAAACCCAAGCATCTTCTTTACATTCTTAATTTTTTTAATTGATTAACAACCGAGGGTTTTTGCGACGAAGTAAGTTTAGTTGTAGAAGACCATTTCCGCGACCAACCACCACACTTAGTCACAAATGGTAGACAATTTACTACCAAATTCCACATCATCGCCCAAAACCGAAGCAATTTCTTTACTTTCTTAATTTTCTTAATTGATTAATATATGTGAGGCATTCCTAATACATCATACAAAATGTTAAATTAGTCTTCTCAATTATATATGCAATTGTTCTTCATTTGCTTAATTTTTGGGAATAGCTAATCTTTAATTTTAATTTGTTAGAAATAGTTTTTTTAATTATATTACAATGTCTTGTTATAATAATTAAAATGCATAGTTTTTTTAGATACATTTTTTGAAATTATAATAATTAAAATATATAATTTTCTAAAAAATGTAAGCCAATTATAATTTATTTGAAGGGTCAAAAAATTAATTTGGAAACAGTTTTCAATTGAATAATTTAATTTTTAATTCAAATTATGTTTTATTTGGAATAGGAAAATAAATTTACTAAAAATTATTTATGAACCCGGGGCTTTGGCGACGAACCATGTATTAGTCGCTAATCTGACGTTTATCGACCAAAACAATAGATCGTTGCAAATTAATTAACAGTATTTCCAAACAACTACAGTAAACAAGAAATGATATCGTTTACCTAAACAAGAAAAGCGACGTCGTTTTGTATTAGGTTTTCAATGACAACCATAATAAAGGCAACTCCATTCTCATTCAAGCCGTCAACATTTCTCAAAATCCTCTCTTCTGTTTGGGTTATGTATTGTGGTCATCACTATCGAAGAACCATCATTAACTGAATTGGTATTGTTCTTTTGTTCTATTTTCATTAACGAAGTTGTGCTAAGTTTAACTTATACCTTTAGGTGTTTATTGTGAGTTCGTAATTATGCATTTGATGTATGAGTTGTGTTTATGGTTGTATTTTGAAGATGATTTAATGTCTATCTTTGTTATTTGTATATGGGTTAGCTTCCTTCGAACGACTTTTAACGCTTACCGCATCAAAGCTTCGTAACTATTTGATGAAAGGTCTTTAAGAGTTCCATTAATAATAATACAACCCAATATTGATAATACTATATTTATGTACATCAAGAATATAGTCATGTCTATTCTACTTTAAATTCTAAATTTTGCATGTGATACAAACTACACAATAGATTTATGAAATTTTAGCCATGGAAACTTTCATATCATTAGGCACATTAAAGATGTATAAGTGCTAAACTGGATTACTTTCACTTATCATTGAAATTACAGTTGAACATATCATCATTTTATTCTAAATCAACATTTGCAAAATATACCTCTTAACATTATTAATCAAGGAATGTCGACATGGTGACTAGCTTCGGATGGTACTAATTCATGCTATTGGGAAGAATGTGGCAAAATTGTCCCTACTAAAGAAATAAACAATGCAGAAAAAATCTCTACTTCATACACTAATGATCGTTTCCTTCCATGGTTGATCTTCTGCTTCAAGGTGTTTAGTATCATCTGAACAATGTCACTTTCCTTATAATGTACATCTCATTTCCTTTTATGAAGCTATTATATATTCACATTTGATGGTATATACTACATGTTGTTTTAAGCTTCCTTGAATCTCGAACATAACATGTATGCCCATGGAGACGAAAGCGTTGTCACAATGGTTCGTAAAGGATTAGGGAATTCGGTTGATATGGAAAATTCGTCAATTTCACAGACTTTGTATGGTCATTCACGTATACACATCACTCCAATTTCAGTTCGTTTAACGGTTTACTTATATGACGATATCTAAGTTCTATACTGATTGTGTTTTAGGTAAACCGTTTCATACTGGCAATTCATCCGGAGAACTTGTCTTCCATGCTAATCTAGTGACTCATTTACTGTATCTTTTACAAGTTTAGCTATAGCGGAAACGCTGTTGTAAGAAGGTGTGAAAAACCCTACACTTGAGGGAAGAACTATCATTGTTCTAATTGGTGCCTTCGAAAGTGCAAAGACCCTCATCGGGAATCCAGACATCGGGGACTCATTCACCTTTACCAACTCTCATATCACATAGAATCCAAAAAATAATTATATCATTGTCATTTATCGATGCAATCAACTGGACTCAGCTTTAAAGTTGATTTATTATTTTATCTGTAAGAATTTATCAAACAACCTCTCTACTGGTTAGGGATCACGCTGCGTACTATTGAGTTTGGACTGTTATTGTTCTTGTACTGTGATTGTAAGAATTGTTAACCTTTCATATATCATATAATTATATTGATATAATTATTAACATTTTTATAACTAATTTTTGCACTATTACTAATTATTAATGATTAATTAATACTATTGTTTAACACTTAAAATTATGTTGTGCGTGTTTTTTCAACAACACATTGTAAACATTTAAAATAGATCTACAGTAAAAAATATCTTAACTATGATAGATTATAAAAATGTTAGTTTAATAATTTTGAAAAATGTGAACCCTTTGGTGATGATTTTGGCAAATGGTCACTAAATGTGTTGCAAATTACTATGGAACATTCCGAGTGTAGACCATTTGGTGACAATTTTAAAAATTGTCATTGAATGTGAACCTTTTTGTGACGATTTACAGAAATCGTCACTGAATGTCGACCATTTCGTGACGATTTTAGAAATCGTCACTAAATGTGGACTATTTGGTGACGATTTTCAAAATTCGTCACCAAATGGTAACTTTTAGTGACAATGTAAAAAACGTAGCAAAAAACACGTAGCTAAATGTCTATAAATCTTTGGTGGCGATTTCTCAAATTTGTCACCGAACATTTTTTTAGCAATGATTTTACATAATAGTCACCAATCGTGCCCTTTGGTGACGATTTCATAAATTAGTCACCAAATATTTACCAAATTATGGTGACGATTTCTGAAAAGCGTCACCAAAAGTTCATTTACTGATGAACATGAAAAATTGTCACCTAATGTGGACCATTTTGTGACAATTTTTAGCATTAGTCACTAAATATTTACCATTTGGGGACGATTTTTGTAATTCGTCGCAAAATGTTGATTCTTTTGTGACGCTTTTGTAATTAGGCGCTACAGGGTTAGTTTTAAGGACGATTTTGAAAATCGTAGCAATATGGTCACTTATAGCGACAATTTTTGGAACATCGCCAAAAAATACGTAGCTAAATGTCTACTTTGTTGTAGTGAAAAATCGATCACAAAAATATTGCAAATCTACAATCAAATCATAAACAAAAATTGTATTGTACAAATATTGTGCTTATTTTAGATTTAACCACTATTGGATTCAAAGTTAAACTGGTATGATAAGAAGTTTAAGGTTTAATTGATATTAGATTGTCATAATATCCACTAAATATTTGAAATATTATTGAAAGAGATTGCTTAAATAAGAGATTGTTAACTGAAAATTAATTTATTTATTTTAGTTTATAAGAGCTTATTAATTTGCAAAAATTGATCGATCAATTAATAAATTGATTTATTTTTATCAACAGAAGTTATTAAAGTAAATCGAGCATAAAAGTTAAAAATTGAACCAAAAAATTAGACGGTTTAAAATTTTTACAGTTGAATCGGTAGAATCAGTTAAGTTTTTTTTTAATCATTGATCCTAAATACTCATTTATTTTTATTTTAGTTATACATTTATTACATGTCTAATTCATTAAAGTACTTTTGAAGTAATTATTTGAACCTCAAACCCTAATTCGTGTATCCTAGTTCGTTGTTAGGTTGCTCTTATATCCTGCTTAAGACATGAATTTATTTATTTAATTTGTCAGCTTCACGTATTATACTGCACGATTTGAACCGTCAAATAAGGTATCGACTCCAAATGCAAAGTACTTCTTCGGCTTTACTAAAACCAGAAACACTGAAACTTCACTTAATTATATTTTTCAAAGGTGGGAGGGCCTTGCAACTAAAACTAGATTTAATAAGTCTTAATAGTTGTTGAATATTATACAATAATGGACATTTTCAGAATGGGAGGAAGCAGGAAACTGGTGAAGAAAGCGAGAGGAGGACCAAATCTAAATGACAATACCCTAAAGTTCAAGGGATCATATGATTATCAATAATGGACATTTTCAGAATGGGAGGAAGCAAGAAACTGGTGAAGAAAGCGAGAGGAGGACTAAATCTAAATGACAATACCCTAGAATTCAAGGGATCATATGATTATCATAGTCTAATCACTCAGGATTATTTTGTCGGTTGGAATATCTTTTAATAAGTAGTTGGCGTGTGAATTGCGGCGTCCTAATCCTTCCTTTGATAATGTTTCCAGCGAAGAAATTGCTACTTAATTATATAAACTTGTTCAGGTAATATGACATATCGTGCATTACATTGCTTATTAAAAAAATATGAATTACTTTGAAGTTTAAGCTAGGATTGAGAAAGAAACTTTAGAAAACATTAATATGTTTCTATTGTTTAGTTATGACATAAATAGGTTTTAAAGACCTAAGTCTGGTTAGGAAGAAAAAATTATTAAAAAAAACTTAAACATGTAGTCTTGAGCAAATATCAAATTAAAAGCTACTTCAACTATTTTCTGATAGCTCTAAATAATAAGTGTAATAATTTTTGTTGTTAAAAATTAATTAGCTTATTAATTAATCAGCCACTTTGATTAAGTTTTATTTAATAGTTTCTTTTTTAATTAAAATTTAAATTTTTTGATAAGTTTGGATAGTTTTTTTCAATCATTTTCTAAATTTTGTAATTTTGTTCAACTATTTAATATCGATTGAACCTTTTAAACCTTAAACCTCTTGTCTTTAATTAATAAGTTATTATAAACCAAAATATATCAATTAATTTTCATTTAATAATCTCTTTTTTCAATTAAATTTTAAAACGTAAGAACAATCTTTTTAAATTATTTTTAAATTTTTTAATTTTATTCAATATTTAACTGATTTTATGATTGTTAATAGCGATTGAACCTTAAATTTCTTGTCTTATTAATTTAATTTTTATTGGTTATTTATAATATTATTCGTATATATAATTCCATCCAACGTTCAAAGGAGAAACAGTTGAAAGTAGAGTAGAAAAAAGCATTTCTCACCCCCAAAACGTATTAATCAACTCAGAAATGTGAATCTATTAGGTGAAGAAAACTTTGTAGTAAAATAAAGCTAAGGTATTATACTCTCAATATGATAATTACTTCCAAGGGAAGGAGACAAAGCCCATGTCACTGATTACGTGACTCCATCGATTAGCCGCGATTAATCAATAACATCTCCTGTGTTTTTGATAACTTACCATTTTGATCTGTAGGCTGAGTTCACGTGAATTGCGACTAAACTGTACTCATCTTTTAACAAACAGCAATCACTTTCGTCGAGGAAGCGCTTTGAAAATTCGTCATTGCGTTTTGACAAATTTATTGTAGAGTAGAGTATAATACATTGGTCGCCTAATTATTTTTTTTCTTTTTGGTACAAGTCGGTTAATTTTTATCAATATTTTAAAAACTTCTTTAACATTTAAAATATAAGATTTTAAATTTTAAAATATGATTGTAAGAGATTATCTTGTTTTTTGAAAAATTTTACTAAAAAAAATTATTAAATTAATTTTTGTTTATAAAAATTTATTAATTAACAAAAATTGACCAATTATTTAATAAATTAATATATTTTTAATAACTATAGTTAATAAAATAATTAAAAATTAAAATTTTACAATTAAACCGATCGAATCAATTGAGTTTTTTAATCCGAATTAATTTGACTTTACTTATTGTTAGAGATGGCTAATTTAACCGATACAACTCATTGCCAAATCGACGTAAAGATTTATCTTTAATGTACAAGCAGTATTTATTTAGAATACAATCTTCAATAGCCAAAGCCCATCGGGCTACCGAGTTAACCCCGATCTCTAACAACTTGCAATTTTATTTAATTGCAGAGAAAACAAAGGTCAAGCACAATAATCAGAAATCACTTACATTCATATAAAAGAGCCTTTAAATTCTGAAATAGGTCATGGATTAAAAGTCCAGTTCTCAGTATCATGGATTTGGAATTAACTTGTACTAGTCTATTGAAAATTGAGTGATTCAAATTAGAATCTTATAATCAAAATTAGATTCGTGTTAAAAATAATTCTTTGAATTAAATGAAGCATTAGAACCTTAACTCTCAGCCAAAATCACTAATCAGGGTAAAACTTGGTCCAGGTTGCAACATACAACTGCACATACGAGAGCAGATAACCAGTATTGAGAAGAGTCTTAAGCATTAATATACATTGTAAGTTCAGCTTCAGAAAATTTCGTTACTTGGGAGTCTCAGTGTCTTGCTTGTAGCTGAACAAGTCATGTGGGTAATGCAACTGTCATGCTGCTGATGACCTCCTACCTGCATAATTTTCCTGGAAAACCTATCAGAAATTATTCAGCTATAAGACCAAACAAACGTGTCCCAAGACAAAAATTGCGCAAGTTGAGGATCATCCCTCAAGATTATTGTTGATTAACTAAAGCTTCAGTTAAGGGCTCCAGACAAATTAGATTCTCTTCTTCCATATTCCTTCTGACTATAGAACTAAGCAAGAAATTGACATCTACAATTCTACACTGATTACAAAAGCAAGCCAAGACCTAAGCACATAAACAAATGCAAACTAGCAAGTAGCAATTCATGCCCAAGCTTCTTCATCTCCTCTATTATTTACAATCCCATGGTTTCGAGTCTTCTTAACCGGTTTACTCATCTGAAATACAGGGTGTCTGCACAGTCTCCTAACTCCTTTTCTCAGACTAAACCTGTCCCCATTATTGCATTCGTCTTTAAACCCATTTCCTAAGTTTCCCATGTTGGACAAAGAAGCAGGACTGCTATCTGAAGTGGATTCAAATTCCTCTTCCACATCTTTCTTTGGAAGGATACAATACTTTTCCTTGATATTGGATTCTACTCTATTCATAGTGGTAGACCTCAAAAATTTACCAGTGGCTGCTATCTCTGGTATACGGAACCCCGGAACAGTTTCAGAAGATCTTTTAGGATCCAACTGTGCTTGGCAGGTGTCACTCTTGATATTTGAGGAATTGGGAGATCCTGAGCGCAATCTAACCAAGGAAACCAATTCCTCTCTTTGCCGGAGGGTCCTTAAGATCAAAGTCTTGAGCAAGTTCATTACTTGTACAGCGTGAATCAGTGCTGTCAATGGATCAGCCATCTGCACCATAATCAAGAGGCATCATTGAGATATCTTTTGGCAAACAAAAAAAGTTCAATTGTTAGTTGTTAGAACTACAAATTTGCACCTGGTTAGACATTTCCTTATAATCCCTCTCTTAACAGTCAATTATTTCAGTAATCAACTATTGTATATTTTGTGTCGAATACAGCATGTACCTCAGGCACTTGAGCTAGCTAGTCCTGTAGTAACCAACCACAAAAATGTACATCATACTAACAAGTTAACAAACCTGAGTCATGTTGGGAGCAAAAACCATAGCAATGTTGCGTGCATTCATCTTGTTATACTGCTCATGTTCAACAACATCTGCCATTAAGTTGATAGCCCAATCAAGCAGCCCCGCTTCTGTTGGAGGAAGCAACCTGACAAGTTGAGTGCAGTCATCCTCAGTGTTAGAGTGCATCACTTGCTCTGGCGTGAGAGAATCAAGAATTCCTGAAGGTAGTTCCCTAAACCATGCCTAAAAAAAATGAGAAAGAACAACCGATCACTCCTTATGGAACAAAGAAGAAAACAAATTTAGTATTCTGCACCCAAACTTGTGAAATTAAGCAAACAAAAAAGGAAATCTTTGAGTCAGCAAAAGAAGAAATTTATGCATTCGACTATGTTATTCTCGCTTACCTTAATCAAGCCTGCCAAGCAATGTACATCAATTCCACGTGGCACTACACCTTTGTTAAGCTGGTCTCTGACATACTCTTCTTGGCTATTCTCGGCATTAATCCGGAATATCCCCTCTGCCTTGATGTACACAAGCGAACATGAAAAACAGTATTAAGAGTTCTGCCTTAAGAAATAGTGTTGAAACTGAATGATCTATAAATTTTAAAACAGGAATTTGGCAATACCTTAAGGCCCCCTTCTACATACAGTCTATTTTGCATCATAAGAAGGATGGTGGGCACACTATTCCCTCGATCATCATAGGAACATTGCATTGAATTGGCAGAAACTCCAAATACTTTTGCGCTGAAAAGCGATTTAGGAAAGATATTAAGGCCAAATGAACAGTGACTACACAATACCCTCGACTAAAAACCAACCAACTGATGCAATTTGTTCGAATGACCACAGATCACTTAAAATTAGAAGACCAAGTGAGTGTCAACCTTTGTTCATCATGTTACAAAATGGAACCTCCATCAACAATCCTGATAATGCAGTCCGGAATAAACACTAACAACAGAGCCATCTTCAAGGAATACACAAAAACACATGCATATAAAGCTCTAACTCAACCACTATTGCATGTAAATAAATTAGAACCAAAAAGATTAAATTCAAACAGAAAACAGATGAAGAACCAAAATTACCTGGCACTAGGCACTCTTCTGGGAACATCCGGTTCGATGTCGGTAGGCAAGCCAAGAAAGCCGTTAAAACGATCGAAGGTAACGTGAGATTCATGCCTGACCTCCGTAGGCCACCCAATATCCATCGAACATGCATCATTATCATCATCCTTCTCCACACTGCACGTGACCAACGACTTCCTCAACGCCGCCGCCAACACATCCAAAACACCGAACTGACTACTCCCACTCTCGCCGTCTCCATTACGCCGACTACGATCTCCGCTGTCGTATCCGGACGAAGAACTAATAAACCGGTTTCTGGAAGTGTCATTGTAATCCTCCTCTTCGTAGTAATCCTCCTCTTCCTCCTCCTCCTCTTCTTCTTCTTCTTCTTCTTCGCTCACGTGAAAGAACGGATCCGGAGGAGCGACGGAGCTGAACTGAGTGAGTCCGACGAGGCCACAGGACTTGGATCGGAAAAGCCGAGTCATGTTGTATTGGGCGGGTCGTTATCTATGTTTTATTGCAGTTTTATTTAACAACCGGCGGGTGGGTGTGGTGTGGGTATATAATTGCCAGGGACCAAAAATTAGGTTTTAAGTAATATATAATTATAATTAAAATAAACAAAACGTTAATTTTAATTAACCAATAGAATAAGAGAGAGGGGAGGAGACAGGATCAATTCACTTGTGCCGTTTTTATATGTTACCCTGTCCTTTTTTATTCATCTATTTACTTTTTTTCCGTATTTATTCATCTATTTACTTTTTTTCCGTATTTTATAAAAAGATTATTTTTCGACTTACTTTTGAAACTATAATTTGGATCGATTTGTCTGAAGCCTCACTTAGTGTTCCACGGGTGTTCTGTTCCTCCATTAATGGAACTTGGCCCTCATAACTTCTTAGGTCCAGGACTCATGATTCTTATCGAGAGCAAATATAAAAATATATGGTACCTTCCTTGAACCATAATTGAGTCACTGCAACAAGCTGGTTTCACGGTGGTTCACGGCTCTTCTTCATGGTCCACAACCCCAAGTCGAGATACACTACACATTCACATGCCTGTTTAATTGTCTCTGTCTGAGCCTTAAATCGTAATTAGCACTCAAACAATAGTACTACCGGTTTTGAAAATTCCGTAATATCCGATTAATTAAGGATGGTAAGTGGAGTGCTTTAGAACTGACTACGTACAGCTTTTACCATCAGCCCTTTGGAGTGACGTTCTGTTATAGCATGGAAGTTGTCGAAGAAGCAATTAATCTTTCCTTATCGAAAGTGAATGGAAAACGATGGATTGTGGTTATAATTGCGATCGACCCCAACATTCCAACCAACTTCTTACCATCTGAAGGTTACTACAAACGCTTGCTATTAAAGCATCAAGTCACAGACAGATCGTGCATTGCTTTTTCATGCAAAACCAAACATAAAGACCCATAAGGTGGTCTCCGAGAGTTGCCTGAAGTTACTTTCAAGCTACTCCAAGAATTTACATCTACCAGAGCAGAGCCCCACAGGTTGTGAAACGCCTTAACCAAGAGGCTGCTTGTAACGCTTTAACTAAACCACCAACTAAGAACAAGGGCACCTTAACGAAAGCATGTTTGATTAGTCCTAACAATTATTATGAGATTATTGAAGCAAGATGGATAGAATTTGTAAATATTAATTAAGTTCAATTTATTATTTAATTTCGAATTATCAATCTATAAAATTTATTTATAACTCGTATTTGGAAAATATGGATTAGACTCATTCTAGTTAAGAATTCTATATATACTTAAACGATCTGATCAAGCCGGAAATTTGTAAATTTTTACATTTTTTGCAATTAAGGTTTACCAAAATTAATTGCGTCCTCTAACCTTTCCAAAACTTCAAATTACTAAACAATTTTAGTAGTGTTAAGAGTTTATTTGATTAGTCAAATTGTCAAGAATTATTATTACGACTCTTCTTATTAAAAAATGTCTAATTGATTATGTTTTGTTATTTAACGTTATAGGGATTAATTTGACAATATATAAGTGTCATTAATTTTCTTGTCTCGTAATTTAGTTTTTCAACTAAGCACTCTACAAATTTTGATCAAAAAAATTGTGTGCACTTTATTTAAGAGTTCTTTTAAATACTCGGCATGTGTTAGATCCCTAAGTCTAAATTACAAAATCATGTAAATGTTAATGAGCCTTAGCCGATGTTTGACACTTAAGACGATGGAACAAAACAAAGACTTGTAAGTAGGAAAGAAAAACAGGCATTAATGTCAATGAGTGGGCATGTATTGGTGCAGGTTGGTGAAAATCTTCAATGAGATGCAAGATTCGAATGTAAGACCAAAAGATAGCTTTGAATGAACCTTAGGTTGAAGGTTAGCTGGACCATATATATGAGGGAGATATGTGAGATCTCTAGGGACTTAATGTGTCCTCAAATAGAAGGACCATGACTAATGGACTTAACATAGGTATGCATTGGACTAAACTAGTATGTTATGAAAGGCTTCGGGCTTGGATCACTCAACATCAATGGATAGAGATTAAGGAAAAATCTTGGATGATGTGACAAATAAGGTCATAGTAAATATACATCAATTCTGAATGATAATTACCACGTGAGAGGATCATCTGAAGATGGTGAAGCTCTTCATGGATATGAATTTATCTTTTCTAATTAAAACGTAATCACTTATCTTGTTAGTTGTGATATAACTAAATCCTACTAGATAAAGTTATATTTAGATAGGGGTATCATCCAATTAGTTATTGTAATGTAATCTAATAAGGATAGAGATGATCTAGTTAGTTCAGTTCAACCAGGATTATGAAGCCCGATGTACCTATAAATAACTTATTTGAAGCTTGCTTTTAGGAGCAGAGATCGAGAGGAAGGGAACACATTAAGAGAGAACATTTCTTTATATGCTTTATGAAAAGTAATAAATATTAGTTTTTACCGTAGCTTTTGTGTGTTTATTCTTGCTTATGATTATTTAATGCTTCGTAGTATTCTTACTTGAGTCTGAGAGTAAACATTGCGAGAGTCGTGAGGCTTTTGAGAACAAGGCTATGTTGGTCAATGAACACATAAGAAGGTTGAGTCTTGCTTAAATAAACCTAAGTGAGATTGTCGTGCAAAGGAATAGTAATAACTTCAGTACAAGTTTGGTGTCTAGGAAAACCTTTGTAATAACTAGTATCAGAGCCAAAATATTGATATTGGGAAGCAGCAATTTGACAGAGTACATCAACATAATGGAGGCACTTATAGGTCAAATTACTCAAGGGGAGGAAGAGATCTCTTCCTGCTCATCATGGTTCAAGATTTTGGAGGAATGGATCCAAAAATTGCAGCATTAAATAGTGGACTTAATAAGGATTCTAGATTGGAGATCACAATCCTAAGCACGCCATCGTGACACGAGATATTGGACGTGCCAAAAGCGCTTTGGTAAAGGTACCAGAGTCCTAAGTTTTTTTATAGGAAATGAAGTGCTAAGAAGCTCACAAATTGTTTTAGGGAACATAAAGAAATACCTTACAGTGGCAAAGGTTTTTGATTCAGAGGAGGTGTTAATCACGACTATGTATATAGTGAAGGACGTCAAATTGTGGTGGAGAATGATAACCTCTAACGACATCAGTGCAGGTAGACCTCTAACGGACCAATTCCTCCCTAACAACATTTCATGGCTTGTGAAAGAAGATTTGAAATGTTTAAAGCCATATGGTTTGGTGTGGGGTTATGTGAGGAGATTCAGGTCTTTGATGTTGGATGTACATAATGCATTTGAGGAAGACAAGTTCAACTTCATAAACGGCTTCCAAGGTTATACACAAATAGAGCTTCAAAGGTATAATATAAAAGACTTATCAAGAGTGATGATAGTGGCTGTGGATGCCTTAAAGGATCTCCAAATGCCACCACCAATTTAAACTAGCAACAAGGGCAAGAAGAGTGGTAGGACACAAAATAGATCGGATAAAAGCGAGGAGAAGGTATGTGAATCTTCTTAATGCAAGTCTAAGAAATAAACATTCCGGGATATTGTTTGTTTCATTTGTAAAGAGCCTCATTTTGTTCGTGAATGCCTAAAATAGAAGGTAGGTGAGGAGCAAATGAATTCCAAGATTATAAAGGATTAAGGAGAGGTAAAGGTTGACTCGACTAAAGAAGTGTACCTCAATAATTATACTATGTTAGGCATAATTGGCCTTATGAAAGAGTGTCCAAACAAAAGCAAGGACAAACCAGACAGAGAGGGAACATGGTACATTAGAGATGTGCCAATGACTAAGGAATCTTCTAGGGAACCATATTTGGAGGAGTGCCTACAAATTATTTTCACAAAGCTGTCGAGTTCTTCTAGTGTGGGTGGTTTGTTAGACCCCTAAGTCATAAATTGCATAATCATGCAGTATTGACGAGCCTTGGCCAATTTTGAAACTTAGGACAAAGAAACAATGTAAAGGCTTACAAGTAGGTAAGAAAAATGGACATTATCAATGAGTTGACACATATTAATGCATATTGGCAAAAATATTCAACAAGATGCAAGATTCAGATGTAAGACTAAGAGATAACTTGAAATGGACCTTGGGTTGAAGGTTAGTTGGATCATATGCATGAGGGAGACATCCGAGAGCTTTAAAGACTTAAGGTATACTCAAATAGATGGATCATGAGTAACGGACTTGACATGGGTAAGCACTAGATCAGACTAGTGTGATATGAAAGGCGTTGGGCTTGGATGACTTATCATCAATGGATAGAGAACAAGGGAAAATCTTGGATGAAGTGACAGATAAGATCACAGTAGATATACATCAGCTCTAAAAGATAAAGACCATATGGGAGGATCATCTGAAGATAATAGAGTTCTTCAGGGATATGGATTTATCTTTCCTAATTGAATGTAATCTCTTATCTTCTTAGTTGTGATGTAGCTAAATCCTATCAGATAAAGTCCTATTTAGATGGGAGTGTCATTCAATTAGTTAGTTTGATGTGATCTGATAAGGGTAGATGTGATCTATTTAGTTTAGTTCAATTGGGATTATGAATTGTAAAGTCAGAGGTGCCTATAAATAGCTTATTTGAGTCTTTGTTCCTAGAAATAGAGATAGACGCGAAGGGAACACATTAAGAGACATCATTATTTTATATATTTTAGGAGAAGTAATAAAGGTTAGTTTTTATCGTAGCTTTTATGTGTTTATTATTGCTTATGATTATTTAACGTTTTCTTAGTATTCTTACTTGAGTGTCAGAGTTAAACACAATGAGCATTGTGAGACATTCAAGAATAAGGATTTATTGGTCAATGATCACTTAGGAAGGTTGAGTCTCACTTAAATAAACCTAAGTGAGATTGTCATGCAAAAATGTAGGTACGACTTTAGTATAAATTTGGTGCTAAGCAAAACTTTGTAACAATATGCATGTTAAAGAAACATTTTATCAAATAAACGTTATGTAATATAACTTTAACTATTCGGGGACTTAGTAAAATTCCACAAGTAAAGTGTAAACGTAAAGGATTATCCTAGCAAACTTATAAATAACTTCTAACTAAATTTATGTAACTTAACCAACAAAGCACTTAAGCATGTCTTAGGGGCCTTTTTACGAACACCTTATATACATTAAATTTAAATACACTTTGGGGTAGAAAATAAATGAACATTTAATATATATAAGTTTATCAATGTGTTACCAATGATAAATACATAGATTGAGGGCTTAAAGCAAGCTAAGTAACCATTTTTTTTTACCTATATCACTTAGATATATATAGGAAAATAATTTGGAGAAGTTAAAACAATTTATATACCAACATACATAACTTTTCCAACCATCATGCTTGTTCCTATAGAAGTTATCCTAATAAGTGTCTGTTCAGTTTTGCTCTAATTAACATGAATGTTAGATGTTCTAACTAAGGCATCTAACTATCAACTAACATAACTAAAGATTGACATAACTAATATAGCCTAATTAACTATCAAAACATAAATGTCACTACTAATAACTAATGTAAACTTTTCTTTGTCCATAATTTATCTCTTAGGATACCAATTTTGTCACATCAATACTGAACACTATCAGTAAACTAAGTGAACTTATCCCTGAAAGATGCAATACCTACATTTACAACTTTTTGGATAACTTAGGTTACATTAGCTTTATGTCAAGTATGACTTGACCATATTATTTCATTTATGCACATTATATCTCAACCATGTACTGAAAAAAGGATCTCATAGACCTCCCCTACTAAAAGAATATTGATGTCTAACTATATTGAATATACCCACCATATACAATGTTGGTCATTTGATTTAAAAATTGGTCAAGTAGCCTCTATTTTTCCTGTAAAAGCTTCAAACAACATATTGGGTTAATGAATAAATACATGGGCACTCCCAACTATATCAATGCTTTGAAATAAAATGTCAGCAACCTTTGCTACTCATGAATAGAATCCATTAGCCAACAACCCACTACCTCCTACCAATGGCACCATAACCACAAGAATGCTTGATTTCAAATTAAGTTTCCAGTTCTAGAATGAATATTAGAACGAGTGCTAAATATTTTTTCTAAATACAAGAAGTATATCAGACACATACGATATATCTTTCCACATAGGTAATTGCTTTTATTACTTTATAAGAATGGAGATAAGACATGTTTTAAGCAGTTTATCTAGCTGATAAATGAAAGTTCAAAGCTTAAAACAACAATATCAATATGATGTCTATCAAAAGGTATAAGAGGTTATTAGTAATGATATAACTTAAAGAAACGATATGTTCACCCAATGTAACTTAACAAAATATGAGTTCTAAAAGGTAGATTTAATATATAAACAAGTGAACTCAGGTATTAGGTATGCCTAAATTATCATATATAGTAATTGAGAAAAGATATATACTCTAATAAAAGGGAATCAATAGTGTAATACATGAATAATATCATTAATTAAAAAAAGTCAAACTTTCAACAAGAATTCAGTTTTAAAACCACGAGAATGCTTGATTTCAAACTAAGTTTTTAGTTCTAAAATAAATATTAAAATAAGTATTAAAATTTTATTCTAAATACAAGAAGTGTATAAAACAGAAACAAGATATCTTTCCACATAGGTAATTGCCTCTATTACTTTGTAGGAATGAAGATAAGACATGTTTCAAGCAATTTATCTAGGTGATAAATGAGAGATCAAGGCTTAAAATGGTAATATCAATATGATGTCTATTAGAAGATATAAGGGGTTATCAGTAATGATATAACCTAAAGAAAGATATGTTCACCCAATATAACTTAACATGCCAAATGTGAGTTCTGAAAAGGTAGATTGAATATGTAAACAAGTGAACTCAAGTATTAGGTACGCATTAAAAATAATGTAAGTCAAATTTTCAACTTATATTGTTTGAGGATCCTTTAAGGCTATATGAACCTCAAATCAAAATATTCTTTTTACTTGAGCTCTGGTTCTAGATAATTGAGTTAATGGTTGCTATATTAGAATATTACTAGAAATTCAAGAATGAATCAACATAATGGGACATTCTAGGAAAGTGAGTTAGTTTGATTAAAAAAGATTGAGAAATGAAGAAAATCATTATAAATTTGAGTTTGAATAAAGATGTATTAAAAAAAAAGGTCCACATTTTATGTAGAAAGCAATACAAATATGAAGCATTTATATAATAAGAATGAGATAATGATTGATACAGTAAATAATCTAGGGCAGAGTATGTTAAATTTATTTAAGGGTCGATTCAATAGTTGAAAAGCCAAATATTTATAACAGATGAATCACAATGTGCTCTCATAATATATTAGTCACATGAGGTATTAAACAAGTATGGGAATTGCACAATCATTTTCTTTTTGGTCCATTAACATCATTTTATGTGAATAAGAGATGATGGATAAACACATACAATGAATTAATAAGTTAATTTGAAATATTAAATCTCAAAACTGTCAAGCAATTATACTCTAAAAATCATATTTACAAGAATGATAAATAATATGAAATAGGAAGAGATTTTGAATAAGAGAAAACATGTTAAAGGGATTTTGTAAGTCTTTTATCATATGAAATATAAAACAAAAAATATGTAAATGATTTTTGTTCAAACGATCACGGATACAAGTATGTTGCACTCCTATCTAGTTATATGTATCTAAATATAACAAGGTTATATGCACTTCACTTGGCAATGATGTTAAACACCTTTTCTACATATCAGTGGAGCATTCTATCAAACATGTGTTATGCAATACTTCTTTAACTCTTTAGAGACTTATTTGATTTCACCAAGTATAGTATGTGTGTAAAGGACTATCTTAGCAAGCCCATAAACAACTTCAAACTAGATTTAAGTAACTTAACCAATAAAACACTCAAACATTCTTAAGGGACATTTTCATTTTTTTGTATTTTTTATTATATAGTTATTTGTTTATATATTTAACTATTTTTTTCTTTCAACCATTTTCAGAAACCCCTTTTTTTCTTGTTGACCTTTCAAAAATAGTCATTCTATTAGCTAGAGGTAAGGTTGCATACTTCTTAACCTCTTCAGACTCTCGCATCTCAGCGTAATTCCTACTAGAACGTTGTTATTGTTGTTATACATTTTTATAAACATCTTTTGTGCATTCACTTTAGTTTTTGGGGTAAGAAATAAATAAACATTAAATATATAGAAGCAAGGAAATTTTATTAATGTGTTACCAATAATAAATACATAAACTAAAGTCTTGAAACAAACTAAGTAATCATTTTCTATCTATATAACATAAATACATATAAGAACAGTTTCTATACCAACCATCACGAGTGTTTCAACCAATATGCCTGTTTCTGTAGAAGTTATCTTAACAATTGCTTGCGAGTTTTGTTCCAAGCAATATAACTATTGGATGTTCAAATTTAGACATCTAACTATCAACTAAAATAATTAAAAAATCGACATAATCTACACAATCAAATTAACTATCAAAATATGATTTCTACTGTTAATAACAAATGTGAACTTTGGTTTATGTAGAATCCATCTGTTAAGCTATCAATTTTCTCATATCAGTACCCAACATTATCGTGAACTCATCCCATCAAAAAATGGATATGCACCCTTATAACCTTTTTTAAATAATTTTGATTACACCAACTTGTTGTCCAACATGTCACCCTTATACTTTAGCCTTCAACTAAAAAGAGGGTTTTGTAATACGTAATGGTACCTTAGTTACATATCTGGGATCGAACATGAAAGGCCAAGAAATGAAGAAATGCAAAAATACCTGATTTCGATCTCCATAACTTTAAATGAGCTTTTTGAAGCTGAAACAAGTGCAAATCTCTCGCCACTGTCACAGGAACTCCTCTCCGGGACACGGGTAAGGTCTTTTTACAGTTTTCTCAAAATGTAAGCTCTCTTAATGGGTCAGAGAATCCTTATGCTTACGATTGATTGTCTGAGCAACTGCAGGAGACCTTAACCTTTATATATAGCTTTCATATCGAGCTTCCCCATCACAAGGCTGATATGGGTCTAATCCACACTGATTGGGATCTATTTTTTCCACCTGAACTTTGACCCATTAATTTAGATCATTTATTGAGCTACTTTATTATTTTTATCTGGATCAAATTACGTAACTTAATTGATAAGTTATTAAAAACTAAAAATGCAATTAAATATTGTCCAACTTTATGGGAAATTATAAAAATGTCTAACAATCTCCCCCTTAGACAATACTTAATTGCGGTGTTAATTTTAGTTTAAAAACATTTTAAAAACTCGGTTAAATCATACTATTGTATTAATCGACAGGTTTTAAAAACAAAACATTTGATCCAAAGATAACTAAAGTCCATCATTCCATCATGCAAGACTTTCAATATTGAAAAGTATCAAATGCATGTGTCATGTGCGACACAGATCCAATGCAATCACGTATATCTAATACCTCACTAACATAAATGAGAAAATGAAGTGTGACAAACTAGGATGATACCTTTATGATCTAAATTATATCATCTTCGTTTATAGGTCCCAATTTCTCCAACTTTATGCTAAACCGCATATGCTAAACTGCATTAAAGAAATCCTGTTTTCTTTCACCGAATGCTAAACGACATTAAAGAAAACTTATTTTCTCTCACTAAATTCTAAACAACATTAGAGAAAACCTTTATGTTTTCCAACTAAATGCTAAACTGCATTAGAGAACCTTTATGAGATTAAAAACTTATATTCCCCTATGTCATGTCAAACTTCATAGATATTCGTTTAAAACTGTATGCATCTAAATGACATAGGTACAAGGTCAATCTGTATATATGCCCAATGAACTTTAAATGCTTAAGATCGACACAAATCATAATACTTTTATACGTATTATGACAATGTATGATAACACGTATTATTGAGGATAAATGATGATCCATCTCTATTGATGAACTATCATACTGTCATAATACATCAAAATGTACAAATGTACATGGAGCAAACATAACAATCTCCTAACTAACAATGTCTAAGGACGTCTAAACACCCATATTGTATACTTGTGTCACAAACACAAGTGGATGAAATTCTTTAGTTAAAGGATCGACTAACTTTTCCTCAGCCTTTAGAAGCTCAAAACCTTATTTTCACCTTTTTTATCAACACCTTTATGACCAAATAATTGACTTTTAAATGTAAGACCCTATGATATTCTTTATTGTTATTAAACAACACGACAAAAAGATTACCACAGTACAACCAAATGGGTATGGCCACTGAATCAACCACAAACAACTCAAAAGTTAAGCTCTAAGCTAAACCGTCTATGAAGCAGCCCCATACCATGCACTCTGCATGCATAGTTGAGGAAGTTACCCATGTCTACTTGACACACTTCCACGACATTGTGCCATTTGCAAACTTCAGACTATAACCTTAAGTGAATTTTCGATCATTCAGACACATGGCTAAAATTTGAATCTGAATTCCCTACGAGGTTTAGTCTGTTGACTTTTCTATATGTCAACATATAATCCTTAATTTCCTTTAGTATCTCAACACTCACTTGACTGCATTTCAATGGTCTACACCTGGGTTAAATAGATATTGACCAAACAATCAAATGGTGAATGCAATGTCTTGCCTAGTATATAGCCAAGCATACATCAAGCTATCAACCGTACTAGAATACGAAACATTCCTCATAATCTCTCTCGTTACTTTATTCTTTGAATGCTATATCAAAGATTATTTCTCACTATAAGAGATAGGTACTATGACAGGTTTACTGTTAACCGTATTAAACCTTTGTAACACATAATCAATGTATGCATTCTATGAGAGGTTTAATGAGTGTTGAGATCTGTCCCAGTGAATCTAAATAATTAGGACAAAAGATGTTATACCAAGGTCCTTCATGTCAAAGTTCTTGACTAAAAGTTGCTTAACCTCATACAACATGGTGAAGTAATTTGACGTGAGCAATATATCATCCATATGCAGTAGTAATAGGAAGATAAATTTGCTCCCCCTGTCCTCATTATACAAGAATATTTTTAATTTTGTTTTCCATGAAGCCGAAAGAGGCCAAACCTTATCAAATGTAAGGTATCACTTTTGGGAGATTTGATGTAAACTATATATTGATCTGCTTAATGTGCAAACCATGTCAGTTCTATCTGAATCCTGAAATCCTTCAGGTTGTATTATATAGACCACTTCATAAAGGTTTTTACTCAGGAAAGCAGTTTTGACAACTATCTTATGTAACTTTATATCATCATGAGCTATAATTTTCTTAATCACTCAAAATGTATCCTACGAGGATACGAGAGAAAAGGTAACATAAATTCAACCTTTCCCTCTAAGTGAACCATTAGGCAACTGAGCGAGCCCATAAACTGCTGAACTTTATCCTGAAATCCTTTAGGTCTTAAAACTTCATTTACAACTGACGGATTTGCAGTTTCGATGCAAATCAACTAGCTCCCAGACTTTATTATGTTTTATGGCTTGCATTTTATCAGTCATTGCATCCCACCACAAATCTGCATTGGGTTCAGAAATAACTTCTGTAAAAGTAACTGGATTCGTAACATGTCTAATATCATAGTCTTGCTCACCTAATAGACTATGTTATCAAATGGGATAGTAGGTCGTCTCATTCTGGAAGATCTACATAACTTCATTAGATCTTGTACCCCTAAAAACCTCTATGTGTATAAGTATGAGTTCTTGTTCTTGTTCTTGTACAGGTACGATATAAAAGGCCTAAATCCACCGAATCTAACTGTATAAGTAGTGAGTACATAATAATTGTAATATCCTGTTGGACCCGGAACCTTTGTTGGAAGCTAGAACTGTTAAGTGAATTATTGGCAATTATTCATGTGTAAAGAAAGGAGGAATCCATGAAACTGAATTCAAATGGAAAATATGGTTTAGATACAAGATGGACTTTATGTGAAATATTGAAAGTTAAAAAGCTGGAAAATGCAGTGAAAAATGTTCTTGAACATGCTCTGGTGTTTTAGCCATAATTTGAACTCTAGTTATCCAAATGAGAAGATTCTTGATTTGGATTAAACTAGAGAGATAAGGCTACAAATGGCATGATGAAATTAAGTTCTAATTCAATCGCTAAGCAAGTCAATTTCAGATGGAAGTCATGCGCAAGATAATGTTTTATTATAAGAACAGTCTGAAATGTTTGGTGTATAACTGTCAGACTATTGAACCAAATTGAATGATTTTAGTGTCATTAGAAAATTAAGACAATGAGGAACATTTTTATAGAAGGAAGTTTTAGCAAATTCCTTCAATTTCATGATTAGAAAATGCCTTGATTTTTGGAAAGAGTTAGGCAAGGACTTAAATGAATTTTGAAGTCTTAATAGAGTATTTTGTGGAATTACTTAGCATGT
>JANZLC010000009.1:21415960-21431980 GCA_026413385.1 Erythroxylum gracilipes
ATAATAATAATAATAATAATAATAATAATAATAATAATAATAATAATAATAATAATAATAATAATAATAATGTATTAGAGCTAACATTACTCTTCTAAGTCTTGGGCCACGGGTGGTGACGCCAATATTACAGCGTTCATCCGGGGCTAAAAAAGGTCTAGCGCATAGCTAGACACAGGTATTGAAGCTACTTAACATGGTAGAATGTTATGATCTAATTATCTCAAATTAGTAATAAAAGATGTTGATGTGAAATTTATAGTTTTATAGACTCTCCCATAAGACCTACAACATTTTTTTTTTGAAATCAAATGGAGAAAGCTTCATTAAAAGCAATTGTCCGCTCCTAAAGCAGAAGAAATACAAACAGGAAATGATAAATCCCAATAAACAAGACCTGACATCGAACTAGCATGTCTCGCAAGAGTATGCGTAGCACAGTTCGGAGATCTTTTACAAAACCCAAAATGAACATCATTTATGGAATTACTAAGAAATAAGCAATCATTAACAATAAAATCCACTTCCGACCGATTGCGACTATTGGATAGAAGACTCTGAATAACCAATTGCGAATCTGATTCAATGATAATCGAGTGTAAATTTTTCATTTTAACCCAGCTTAAGCTTTACGAATACCCATAGCCTCTGCTGTTGACGGATCCAAAACTCCCGGAAAGATATTACTACCAGATGCTATACAAATACCGTTATTGTTCCGAACAACAAAACCAACACCAGTCTGCTTCAACTCTTTGAAAATAGCAACATCAGTGTTAATTTTAATATAACCAGCTGGTGGTTTCTGCCATACCTGAGGAGTATCAATGGCGTTATTTACAGATGCAGATTGGCATCTCCTAACGCTATTCAAATTCCTCAACATCGAACGGGCTAGAAAGAGTATAGCTTGAGTTGAATGCTGAAGGCCATTCCAAATCAAATCATTCCTATTCTTCCACAAAGCCCAACAAATAGAGATAGCCAAACACTGATCATCCCCAGTATAATTATGTGCAACAAAAGGCCACCGGTTCGATGACCGATCCGATTTTCAGAACATTGCTCCCACGCCATCCAAGGAATACCTCGCTTTTGTCTTAAGTTCGTACCCCACCAAAAGGAATTAAGCATCGTCTCAACCTTCTTACAAAAATCCACAGGCAATTTAAAAACAGTCATAGCATAGTTAGGAAGAGACTGAGTGACAGATTTCAGAAGAATTTCCTTACCAGCCCGCGACAGAAAAGTTCTATTCCACCCATGTACTCGCCTCCACAGCTTCTTTTCAATAAATGAAAATACCTCCTTCTTGTCTCGTCCAATAAAAGAAGGTAAGCCCAAATAAGTATCTTCCCTCACTCCCACTTCCACGAACAGGCATGAAGAGATAAGGTTTCTCTACTGAATTGGAGTATTAGAGCTGAATCTAATAGAAGACTTGTTGAAATTCACAAGCTGACCCGAATCCATTTCATAAGTATGTAAGATCTCTTTGATAGCTTCAGCTTCCCGTAGGTGTGCAGAGAAGAAGAGATAGCTATCGTCAGCAAAGAAGAGATGTGAGACAGCAGGGGCGCCAGTAGCAACTTTACAACCATGAATAATGCCTCTGCTCTCAAAAGATCGGATCATAGATGACAATCCTTCCGCACATAAAATAAACAAATAAGGCGAAAGAGGATCGCCCTATCTCAGCCCTCGTTCCGGAAAAATAGGCCCAAGCATTTTATCTACGTGACTCACATAATACTGAGCAGAACATACACATAATTTGATCAAGCGGACCCAGTGTATATGAAATCCTAACCGGACTAACACTTCTTCCAAATAGTGCCACTCAATCCTGTCATACGCCTTACTCATATCCAGCTTAAGAGCTACCTTGCCTTCCACCCCCTGAGTCTTCCTTTTCAGAAAATGGTTAATCTCATAAGCAACAAGAAAATTATCAGAGATAAGTCTATGTGGTACAAAAGCACTTTGGTTTTCTGAGATCAATGCCAGGAGGATTTTCTTCAACCTACTAGCAATCATTTTCGCAATGACTTTATACAATGTGTTGCATAAAGCAATGGGCCTCAAATCAGCCAAAGTCTCAGGCGCATTCTTCTTCGAAATTAAAACAATAGTTGTCTTAGTCAGCTCTTCAGGAAGAGAACAACTGTGAAGAAAATGAAGCCAATCTCGTATTACATCTTCCCCAACAATGTGCCAACAATTCTGATAAAACGTAGCATTCAGTCCATCCATACCAGGCGCTTTATCAGGGTGGAGACTAAACATCGCACACTTTACCTCCTCTACCGTATAAGGCTGTAGCAGCATATCATTATACTCTTGAGTAACTGTTGGGACCAGAGTAGCAGCAGCTGTACCTGTACTTGCTTGAGTCGCTGTAAACAGATCCTTAAAATAATCCACAATAGTGTCAGCCAAACCTGAATTCCAATCCCGGATTTCTCCTGTAGGATCTTTTAATTGAGTGATATAGTTTTTCCTCCTCCGCTTAGAAGCCACTGCATGAAACAATTTTGAGTTCGAATCCCCTTCTTGTAGCCACAACATTTTTTCCCTCTGTTTCCAAAAAATCTCCTGTTGTCTAAGAGTTTCATGATATAAGTCTTAGAAGCGACGAAAATCAACGTCAGACAAGCCATCATCTCCTTGTCGGGCCCTCGTCATATCTGCCTTTAAAGTTGCGAGCTTCTCTTTAAAATTCCCTGTTATCTCCTTCCCCCAAGCTTCTAGCGTATCACTGCAGTCTTTCAACTTCTCCCGCAAAGAAAGCCCCTTATTTCGATTCCATACGCCCTCAACCACAGAAAGAAAATTAGAATCTCTTAACCAAGCATTTTCAAATTTAAAACTTTTAACACCCACTCGACAGCCCACCATAATGGGATCCAGAAAAATAGGAGAGTGGTCTGATGAAGTGACTTCCAAATTAGTCACCTTATACTGTGAAAACATCCGAATCCATCGAGCACAAGCCAACGCACGATCAAGGCGCTCCTCAATCTGACCCTCTGTACCGTTGCCATGAGACCATGTAAAACCATACCCAGTCATTCCCAAATCTATCAAGTTGCTATCCGTGACCGCAGCTGTAAATCCCATCAGTAGACGATCTGGCTGAGGGTTGCCTCCTCGTTTCTCTGAGCTATGGAGGATATCATTGAAATCCCCAATAGTGACCCAAGGTAGAGTCGATTTAGAAGCCAGATTCCTAAGTAAGCTCCACCCCTCCTCCCTTCTATTGCAGTTTGGTTCTCCATAAAAACCAGTGAGGCGCCATCCCTCCAACCCATTTATGCAAACTTCGACATCGATATGTTTGCGAGAATACCCAAGCAGACGAACTTCTTCCATATTTTTCCAGAACAAAGCTAATCCCCCACTATGACCATTGGGTTCAACACAAAATAAGCCTTCAAAGCCCAACAAAATTTTTACTCGATCCAACTTTTCCCTACTACATATAGTCTCTATAAGAAAAAGCATTTTGGGTTTTTTTACAGAAACCATGTTCCGAAGAAGACGAATTGCGCGTGGGTTACCCATCCCACGGCAATTCCAACTTATGCAACTCATGAGAACTCGCGGGCCTGCTCCCCAAGTCCCCCTTCTATATCCCCTGCATCAATAATCACTCCTTCTTCCAGCTCTTCGATGGTCATTGGAGGACATTTTTCATTAAGCATATTTATCTGCACAGACTCCATCATCACAACAAAACTAGACAAGAAGATATACCCTTGGACGGAGAACAAACTTGTCAAAGACAAGACACTGAAAACTTGTCAAAGACAAGACATAGAACCCAGCACAATCGTGGCCGACGAAAACTTGCACTCTTGAGAGGGAGGCAAGACTAATAACTCATCTTAACAACAAACAACAGAAACATCAAGAAAACATCGAAGAATTTACCAAAAATCGAAATCGAAGAAAACCACATCCCATCACTTCAAATCATGTTAGAAACTGAGAATCCCCAATCTTCCTATTTCCCTTAGGAGAGAAATACGAAACGCCGTAAATAGAAGAGAAACAAGATCAGGTGAACTGAATTGAAACAAAGACTACGCCCGATTCTGATCTACCCATTTTCCAAATCAGGAAAAAAACTCATGGTGAAAAGAAAATACCGAACTTATGCCGCCAAAATCGCAGCTGAGAAGTGTTTGCTCAGATTTTTTATTTTAGTTCAATTATAATTAAATGAGTCAAAACTGACATCATTTGATATTTTAACGGAATTCATCGAACATCCTCATAACCTACTCCATTGTGTTTGACTGACGAAACAAAATATAAGTTTGTGTTGGCATAAGAAGAGATCAATTAACGACCTTCTTCTTCGTTAGGTTAAGCTCTGAAACATTGTTTATTGGGTAAAGTTCTGAATTAAACATCTCTGCTTTTTACTTTTACGCAAGCTGCATCATAGTTATCATCATGATCCACGCCTCGGCCACCTATCATTTTCAATGTTATTGTGGTCAGGACAAGCGCATTATGATACATGTCCCTCTTCGACCTTCTTTTCTCTGTTCCTTATTCTTTTTTCCTTCTCCTTCAACAGTCGTTGGAAAGACCAAATATGACATGAGCACAACGAAACCAGTGACAGAATATTTATCTTTTTATCCGGAGAAAGTTCCAACTTCGCAATACTTTATAACTCTACATAGATATAAATAATGACGTATGAGTATCAGTATGCGTAAATTTGACAGTACAACTGATTAAAAGAATACAGCAACTCTTTTGTATCATCATGTCTCAATGACTCATTCCAATACGAAGTGATTAATTGCTTCAATTCACCCCACCTGTTTCTTCAATCACGCCGCCGAGTTCAAAAGTCAACTCTTTCTATGTTACGGGTTAACTAAGTTGAGATATAATTGGATAGAGATTGTTGGCCGTAGGAGCTTGAATGATTCAAACCCTTTCCCAAAAACAGGGGTTGTATGAACAACCGCGTGGATCTACAAGTGGAAGCTGAGGCTGAGAAAAACCACTTTCCCCCAGAAAGCGATGACCTAACGTGGTAGGAAGTAGGATTTCACGTGTCTCTTATATTTGAAGCTGTGAGCTTGAATTTTATTTTGCAGAGAGGTTTTTATGTGTTTAGCATTAAAATTTTACTAATTCGTCTTTTTCTTAATTAATTTAAAATATATTTTAAAATTAGTAATTAAATATCTACAATTACCCATAGCAGGAGTTCATATTTTTGTGAAAATATAATATTTAATTAGATCTAAATCATTTTCCTTTTATATCTATCGTAATAATATAAACTTTCAATGTAGTTTAAATTTTTTATAAAAAAAATCCTTAACTTTTAAAATTTTGATTTTTTTTTTCAAATTTTCAAAAAATCCTTTTATTAGAACTCAGCTAAAAAGTAGCAATGAAACCTATGCCTTATAAATATAAGATATAGATCAATATAATGTTGTTTACATGATAATTGAACCCAAGCCTTAACTTAGAACTAATTAAATTATATTTAAATAAATAATTTATTATAATTATCTTAAATTATTAATTTTAGTTTAATATAATTTATTCAGATAATTACCATATTAGTAATATTTGAGTATTCTGATACTTATACTATATGTTTTTAACGTCAATTTTTTCTAAAAATTGAAAATTTTAAAAATCTAAAATTTTAAAATTATTCTTTTATCTCATATATAATAGCACTATTTACGTGTATAATTACTAAAAAAAGTAAATATCTATTTTTTATAGTTATAAAAGAATTTTGTCAATCACATAAAACAGCCTATTTGATATACTTGATTATTCATCTTAGCCTCTGTGTTTTTAATTCGTTCACCTTTGTCCCTATGTTTTTAATTCGTTCACCTTAGCCCCTGTATTTTTTATTCTCATTCAAGATATCTCAATTGGGTATTTTCAGACAAATTTACCTTTAAATTTTTTTTTAATCTCTTGATTTTAAGGATAAATTTGTCTAAAAATATTCAATTGGGGTGTATTAAATGAGAATAAAAAGTACAGAAAATAAAGTGAATGAATTAAAAACACAAAGGCTTAGATGAATAATCAAGTATATCTAAGTCTTTGATGCGACAAAGAATTTACACGGAAACGGGAAACGTGTTAGAGAAGGGCATTATAGTAAATACGAAACCCGAACATTTCGCTGGTCGAGCAGTAGGGATTACGGAATAGGCTTTATTACTTAACTAAAATATCCCCGTGATCGTATAATTTAGAGAGGGAAGGTCGCAAAAGACAAAACCAAAAGGAGCTTGTTTGGTTTAATGTACACACGCCAGAGAAAAAGAGGGAAAATACAAAAGAGAAATAAAAAAAAAAAGATTATAGAAAATAGACAAAGGACTGGTCTACACTCAGGTGTTTAATGGTATAGTTTAGCCAAAATATTTTGGATCTTTCTCAAGTTGGGGAGACAAAAGGAACCCTGCGATTATACAGCTTCAGAAGTCTCGGGGCCGATTTCACCTTCCGATATGCTGATGCCGCAAATCTAACGGTACACGATTTTCTCACTGGATGTGAGATGCGTTGCTGCTTATACTTTTTCTGTTGTTTTTGTTCTCTGTCTCTACCTTAACATAAACACTCTCTATCTCTTTCTCTCTGACTCGATTCTTTCTTTTCATTCTCTTGTTTTAACGTTTTCTTCACTTAGATCTCTCTCTCTCTTCCTTATTTGTTTTCTCTCCGGTGGTAAAATCAGATCCGTGGGGGAGATATTCTACGCGCCGTCAGATGCCTGGACTTTGACTGAGTGCTGATCAGATACAGAGGAGCACCAGGAGTATTTTCTTTTGTAGATATGGGCCAGTGTTACGGTAAGACGAATCCAACTAACGAAAATGACGGCATAACCACCATCGTCGCTTCCGGCGAACGCAACCAAGCGGCATTTCTTCCGTCAACGCCGCATAACGGCGCAGTTCCGTCAGTTAAGAATACTCCGGGTCGGTCTTCTTACCCCAGCCCCTTGCCCAGTCCATATCCTCACGGCGTCTCCTCCTCCAGTCCGCTTCCCGGAGGCGTGACGCCATCTCCGGCGAGGGCTTCCACACCCAGGAGGTTCTTCCGACGGCCGTTTCCACCGCCGTCTCCGGCGAAACACATAGCCGCTTCGCTTGCCAAGCGGCTTGGTGGCGGTAAGCCGAAGGAGGGGCCAATTCCGGAGCATGGAGGCGCGGAGCCGGAGCAACAACAGTCGCTAGACAAGAGCTTCGGTTATAGTAAGAACTTTGGAGCTAAGTACGAGCTCGGAAAAGAGGTAGGGAGAGGGCATTTTGGTCATACGTGCTCTGCGAAAGTGAAGAAAGGTGAGTTCAAGGATCAGCAAGTTGCAGTGAAGATCATTTCCAAAGCTAAGGTAACAATGCTTCTCTTAGTCGTTTTGATTATTTATAGCTCATTTTGTTATGTGTTTGTGTGGTTTTGATAGTTTTTTGGCTACAATTTGATATTTACTTTTGTCCTCCTAGTTTAGATTCTAATGGAAAAAGCTTTTCACTTTGCACTCAGTAGTTCGCTGTTGGTGAAGTATATATTGCTTCCAAGTTCATTAGCTTCTTGTTTAGGTGGATTGACTTGGAATTAGTTGAAAGGTAAAATGAGGAAATGTTTCTGTCTTAATTAATCAATTGATAGGGTAGGTTTTTTTAACTTGATAATTGGTAGAGTAACTGTTATTGGAAGTTGAACTATGTTATCTGTTGATGCTGATGATGCAATGAATCACACGAGGGAGCTTCCTTCTCGTCTGGAATAAATGGTATTAACCTTAGTTGTTATGTTGCTTCTAAGGAAATACATTGTCCATAAATATTCTTAGAAGCATAGAGATCATCGACTCTGTGCTTGTTGGTATCCGACAAAGATGCTGGAGATCTGAGAGGAATCTTAAGTATCCCAGTTTACATGGAACGTGTACATTCACGCATAGATGGACTTTGACAGCAAAGAAAGAATGATGCAATTATGATCATTAATATTAGGGAAGGTGTATACAGTAGTCAGTATCAAATAATTGTACAATTAATGAGTTGGACATTCTTATCTCAAATTGATAGATGAGTGAAGCCACATTGAAACATTCCCAAGGTGTAGCTGAAGGCAGGTTATGCCGATTTTCATGATTCTGTGTGAACGTGGGTCACATGATTACTAATATGGTTCTTTTATTAGAACAGAACATGTTGGCAGGTATAAATCATATAATCGTGTTTCCAAATTTTATGATCTTTTTAGGCAAAATAATGATTTTTCGACCTCTATATCAGCAAGAAATGTGATGCTGCCGGTTATGAAAAGAATCATGAACTCTGAAGAAACAATTTGGTAATCATAGAGCAATAAGGTGGTTGCCTAATCAAGTCATTTTGAGATTGTGCCAGGGTTTAGACCCAGGGGGCTTCTCATGATTTGTTCTTCTTATGTTTTTGTGTTTCCTCTTGTAAGGACCTGGATCACATGAAGCGTGCATACCCGTACATAAAACAAACACATGATTGGAGAAGTTGCGGCATTTTCCTATTAATAATCTTGCCTTGTATGCATTGGTTCTGTGCTAAACACGTAGTTCCTGGATCTCTCACTAAACATATTATTTTCTTTTATTTCAGACATGAATCTATGTCTGCTACAATATATTAAAGAAGCTTATAATGTGGATCTTACCATTTATCTTTAGTATTTGTATGTGTAATCTGTAAATGCCAGCCATTGAGTTGGAATCTTTCGTATAATTGTTCTTACTTCGTCGATTTTGCAGATGACAACAGCAATAGCAATTGAAGATGTTCGTAGGGAGGTGAAAATACTGAGAGCATTATCAGGACATAAGCATCTGGTCAAATATTATGATGCGTGTGAGGATGCAAATAATGTGTACATTGTTATGGAGTATGTCTTTTCTTACCTTCTTTATCAACCCTCTTTCTAGGTACTAGATGATATGTTCGTATTCATTGTGTTCTCCTTGTCACCTCGAAGTTACTGTATCACAAGCTGGCTGTTCCCTCCCTTTTATCTGTAATAATACGTCAAATGTCCTATCAGACAGGAAACTTGAACCTTTAATATTATTGTTTCACAATTGTGACATCTTATTCATATTGGTTTGAGTTGACTTTCCTTCACTATTTCTTTCAGGTTGTGTGAAGGTGGGGAGCTATTGGACAGAATTCTAGCAAGGTAAAAATTGATGGAATTTCTCAAGTTCCCTTAACCTCGGACTTTTAACTTGTATGGTTAACGCCATCAACATATACTGAAATACATGCAAGATTTAGAAAACATCTGTTCCATGGCTATGAATGTTTCTCAGATGACATGATGCTAATACAAGATTATTCTTTGCTGCAGAGGTGGACGATATACAGAAGAAGATGCAAAAGCTATAGTTGTGCAGATTTTGTCTGTGGTTTCGTTTTGTCATCTTCAAGGCGTTGTACATCGTGACTTAAAGCCAGAGGTTTCCTCCTAAAACTTGATGGTTGATTGTTTCACCAAATACTGCATTTAATTTTAAATTCCTGAGTAGCTGATTGTTATTTTCTTATCATCCGTACTTACCCCTTTGCAGTCACTTGTTAATGATTTTATCTTCTTTTTCTTTGACAGAATTTTCTTTTCAGTTCTGGAAGTGAAGATGCTGACATGAAGCTTATTGACTTTGGTCTTTCTGACTTTATCAGACCAGGTAACGGTAAAAAGTTTTACAGACAGTTCCAAACTTTGAACTGCGATCCTGTTCTATATCTTGTACTCTTTTACCATTTACTCCAACTGAATATTTTGGTGTTTTGCTGACGTGTAACACGTGCAGAAGAAAGACTTAATGATATAGTTGGAAGTGCATACTATGTTGCACCAGAGGTCCTTCATAGATCTTACAGCCTGGAGGCAGATATTTGGAGCATTGGTGTTATCAGTTATATACTATTATGTGGAAGCCGACCTTTCTGGGCACGGACTGAATCGGGAATTTTTCGTGCAGTGCTGAGATCTGATCCAAATTTTGATGATTTGCCTTGGCCTTCTGTAACTCCAGAAGCAAAAGACTTTGTGAAGAGACTCCTGAATAAGGATTTCCGGAAAAGAATGACTGCTGTCCAAGCCCTTAGTAAGTAAAACCTGTGTCCATGTAGTAGGTCAAACAGTGCTACCCTGATGCCAACTAATAACTCTTTCATCTTTTCTATTTCACTGTCTCCCGTTTCTATCCAGTGAAATTTTACTTAAATTCTTTCATAGGCTGGACCTAAAGAGCCCCTGTTTTCTGACAATGCAGATGTTTATGTTGTTAGGTCATTCACATATGTTTTTGCTTCCCAAGCTTTTGAACTAATTAGAATAATATGATGGCAGATCACCCATGGTTGCGGAATGATAGTCGTGCTATACCTTTAGATATATTGATTTATAAGCTTGTGAAGGCATACCTACATGCTACACCTTTCAAACGTGCAGCACTGAAGGTACTCTTTTCATAATACTGACTTCTATTATCAATTTCTTCAGAATGCTCCTTTTCTTTGATTTTCAAGTTATTATGTTATGCATATCAAATTTAAATGTATATGATTTTAGTTATTATTTTGGTGCACTAATTTACTTCTTCTGTGAACAATAGGCATCCAACTATTGCTAATACTTATATAGCTCTTATAATTTGCTAATGTGACACATCAAGAGTTTTCATTTTCTCTTCCAAACTAGTGAC
Organism: Erythroxylum gracilipes; assembly: GCA_026413385.1. Taxonomy (NCBI): domain Eukaryota; kingdom Viridiplantae; phylum Streptophyta; class Magnoliopsida; order Malpighiales; family Erythroxylaceae; genus Erythroxylum; species Erythroxylum gracilipes. The sequence goes on from JANZLC010000009.1 coordinate 21,426,723, forward strand.
AACTAATGTAGATTTTTTGCATCAAGGTTTTTATTACCTTTGGGATAAGCATAGTCAATATTCCTCTAATCTGAATCTTAATATATCACTGCCTTGCAATGAAGTTAAATGCTGAACTATCAAGTTAGGTATGATTTGTATTTCTAATAGCCTTTTTGATGCATGCTAGTTTGATCAAACCTGTAGATCAGAAGTTAGGGATGATTCGATATGTAAAGTGCCTTTGAAAAGAAGTCTAGCGTAAATTGTAACTGGTTAGCTTTGGTGAGCTACATAGACGATTTCTTTGACTTATTTAACAACTCTTAACAAGAAAATTACTAATCGCAAAACTTACAGGAACAAAAAAGAATGGAGTGTTCCTCCTTACTGATGTGGTTTTATATTTGTGGTCTATTAACAGAAATTGAGTTATAGTTGCTATTATATGTGCAAATCATTGAACATGCTTTTATCCATAGATTGTTAATATGTTCATAATCATTTAATTAGAGATAAGTTACAAAGATTTTATCTCACTTATCCTTTTTCCTTTCTTTCACTGTTAGGCTCTTTCAAAAGCTTTAACTGAGGATGAGCTTGTGTATTTAAGAGCTCAATTTGCATTGCTGGAACCAAACAGAGACGGGAGCGTAACACTTGATAATTTCAGGATGGTAATTAGCAATATTCTGCAAGCTGTTAATCTATGTTAACTTTTTTATTGTTTGTGTTTATGGTTTTAATTTCCTTGAATTGCAGGCACTAGGGAGGAATGCAACTGATGCAATGAGGGAGTCAAGGGTTCCAGAAATTCTTAATCTCGTATGTCATGAAATGATTTCTAAAATCAGACCATTTAAAAATCAGAAAGCAATATTTCAATTTTTGTGCATTTTGAAATTTTCTTTCATTCTCTGTTTCTAGTTTTCTTTTAACATATGATTGTGAAATGAATCAATCTATTCTGACCTATTAGTTTTCATGTGTATTCTTCGTGTTTCACCTTGTTTTAGATGTGATTTTCTAATTCTGTTGTGTTTATCTCCTTTACAGATGGAATCCCTTGCTTACCGGAAGATGTACTTTGATGAATTTTGTGCGGCTGCAATCAGTACCCATCAATTAGAGGCTCTCGAGGGATGGGAGCAAATTGCCTCAACTGGCTTTGAACATTTTGAACGCGAGGGTAATCGTGTTATCTCGGTCGAAGAGTTGGCAAGGGTATGCACTAGTTTTCTGTAGTTCTGCCTCTTACTTGTTTGCTGTTTAAACATCATTGCACCTCTCTCATTACTGCAGGAGTTGAACGTTGGCCCTTCAGTTTATTCAGCCATCAAAGACTGGATTAGAAATTCGGATGGAAAGCTTAGTTTTCTTGGATACACAAAATTCTTGCATGGCCTGACTCTGCGTAGCTCAAATACAAGACACCATTAATTAATTGTCTAGATTGAATTATAGTGCCTTTTTGCTTAATTTTTTACCTTGGAAAGAAATTTGTGGCATTTGGAGGATGTGGGGGTTTCTTTCTTTTTTAGGGATGGGGTACAGAAAAATGTGCATAAGTGATATGTCGTTTAGTTAAAAAGTATATTTTGAGGTTGTGCAGGCAAATTTTCAATTTCGTTATACTTTTTCCTTTCTTTTCTTTTCCTTAAAATTTTGTGTTTATTATCGAACCCCTAACTAGTCAATGGGAAGGAAATGTGGAGGACAATATGCTGTGTCAATGAAGCAATTTGGTCTCTATCTTGTTTGCTTCGCCCTGGAATTGCAGTAAGTTTGTTATTTTTGTGTCTTGGGAATACATGGACTTTTTTAAGTAAAAGTTGTACCTACACGGAGGAAACAAAAGAGTACGCCATTTCGGTCTTCACTTGTGGGCAGGGCGTTACTTCAAGTACCAATTTGCCAATCAGGACCAGGAAACTGAGCCGTATCTCGTCAATTGAGTTAAAAGTGCACTTCACTTGGAAGCACATTTGCTGTATTGAATCGTACTAACAAAAACTTGTGTTGGTGGAGTCAAAACATAAGATTAGACTTCTCAGAATCAATATATCCGATATGACTTCATTTCGCTTTTCGTCGTACTAGAAATGTCTAGTAGTTGTACAATTAGGAGATGGAAAAGAACCTGCCGTTTTCTTAGTAGTACACGTTAGGACAGCGAGTATTATCACCATATAAAGTAATCAAATAATATGACTAATGGAAGGACGAATGGACCACTTTTAGCAAGCGTGGATAAAAGAAATTGTTGTCGAACTCTTCATAGAATGATAGAACAGTTCCTCATGTTTCTCGAGTGGATTCGCTTAGATGTGCCACAAATTTTATTCCTTTTACACTTTCCGGCCAAACTCTCGTCTTATTGTCACGATTTCAGAAATGCACTAATGCTATCTACAATGTTTGAATTCAACCCTTTCTTTAAAAAATACATACAGTTCGATTTCTTCTTCCGCCTTTCTCCAAATAATTTTCTGATGTACTAGAAACCGACAGTAATATATAAGCATACGGAAAGGGACAGCTCCTTTATTTAAAGAATGGTGAGTTTATTTGCATAAAAGCCAATGTTAGACTAAAACTCCTTTACATAGTAAATTTGGCCCCAATGTTTGACAAAAAAAAGTTTAAGATGACCCTTACGGATATCTCTTGTACTAAGATCACTCTTAACGCTTCAGAAATGGAGCATTTTGTCCCATCCCAGAATTGCTAACTCCAATTTTCTATTACTGCTTAGTTAAAATTGACTACCCGTGGATGCCAAATAAGATCAACTGACTTATATTTAAATAATATTTTTATATCTTAATATAATATTTGTATTTACATTTAATTAAAAATATTAAAAAGAAATTAATTTCTCCCAAAATCTCAAATTATTTTCCTTCCTTAACATAATTTGGTCCTCTGACGTTCTCCAGTGCTGCTCCGTCGTTACGTAGGTTTTCTCATCCGAATATGAAGATGATTCACAGTATGAGAGATTAGAGAAGGTAGCATGTTCAAGAAACCACCCGCAGTTCTAGGCAATAGAAACTTTTCTTTGTTAGTTTCTGAGAGTTTGATTAGTTGGTATCTTCTTGTTTTATTTAAAATCCAACTACCATGAAGTTAGAACTACTCAAATTCCACCAAAATAAATAGAACTACTCAAATTTCACCAAAATAAATACATTTGGGTTTCCTCCCCAGCCATTTGAATTATGTGCAATTTTTTCAGAGCTTTAAACTTGTGACATATTAAACCTTATTAAATAAGGTAAAAATAGAATAAAATTAAAATTTTTGAAAAAATAATTAAAAATATTATAATTATCTAAAAAATCGAAGTTTAATTAAAAAATACTAATTAATTAATAAACTGATCATTTTTTAATAACTACTAAATTAAATCAAACTGAAAAATTACTCGGTTTAAAATTTTCAATATTACACAAGTTAAATCAGTTTAATTTTAAAAACATTGATTATATATTTATTTATTAAAATTTTTAATTTAATATATTTTTATAAACTCGGTCTCAGTATTATATAATTCACTAACCACTTTACCCTATTCTTCAGTATCTCTATCTCTATCCTTGAAATAAGAACTCCTGAAGAATTGTTAGCTTTAACTAATGTTAATTTTTCAATTTTGAAAATAGCTAACAAACTTATCCTGAATAAGAACTCCTGAAGAATTGTTAGCTTTAAGTATATGCTTATTATTATTATTATTAATTGAATAATTTAACAGGTGTGAAAATTATAATTAGTACTATTGTTAATATTAAATTCCTTTTTATTATTAAATGTATTTATTTTGATTATTATGATTATATTCCTTATTATTATTTAATTATTTTATTTAATTTATTTCTATTAATGTTATAAAATTCCTTATTATGCTTAATTTTCTTGTAATCATTTTTAAATTTATAATTATTAATTATTTAGTTAATGTTGCGATTATGATTCATTTTGTACTTCAATATACTACTTTTTATTAATAAATGTTTGATTTTTATTAAAAATGTTTACTATTATTCATAACATAATTAAATTCCTTATTATTATTAATTGTAATAATTTTATATCTGTTTTATTATAATAACTGTTAAATATTATTATTAAATATATGCGTTATGATTATTAAATATATTAATTTTTTAATTTCTATTATTATTATGAAATATGTTATAATTAGTAATTTTCTTCGTATTATTAACTTTATTATTCTGAATAATTTAATTATTCTTTATTTTTTATTTTCCGACTTTAGTTTATAGACTTATTATTATAAATCTTATATAATAGTAATATTTCTTATTAATATTAATATTATTATATTTATTATTATCATTATTATTAAATTTCTTATTATTATCATTATTATTATTAAATTTATTATTATTATTATTATTATTAATAAATTCCTCATTATTATTACATTTATTCTTTTGATTATTCAATTTATGAATATTATTAATTTTATTATTCTTGTTATTACGATACATTAATAACAATTTTGTTAGTTAAAATATTAGAAATGAATATTTTACTAATATTTTAACTAAGCAATGTGTGAATATTTTAATAAATTCAAAGAAACCAAAAAGGCAAGTATAGTCAGTTTCACTGTCTACTATCACATTGAAATTAGGTTATATTCTCCCTTTCTTTATTTCTCACCGTCGTTCTCTCTTCTGGCCGTGCGATGTTTGTCGATTTCTTGCTATCTAAGGTTGAGGATTATAGCAGTGGAGTTGGGTTGACATCGAGTGGATTTGGGTAGACACCGAGTGAATTTTGCTTTCGAAAATCGTCATAATGCCCCCTCAAAGAGTTCGACAATTAGAGAAAACCATCGTAACTGAGGTGAGAGGGGACAATGCTGCAGACATTGCAGCTGTTTATGATGCCCCTTTTCCTATTTTCTCTGAGGAAGAAGGTTTAAGGTACAATGTTCTATGGATTAAAACCATTGAAGTACCTACATATTTTAATTTTGATGTGCTAGAACAAATTAATAGGGCTGAAAGATAAACTGTTGAGATTATGTGAAAGAGGTAAATGGAAACAATTTGTGAGTATTATGATTGATTTTTTTTCTGCAAGTGCACAGATTCATCCTAGTATCCACACAGAAAATATTCTAAAGTCGTCTCCCTCAAGGACCAAATTTGTCGGACCTCGAACCGTAGCCCAACGGTCCTGAGACATGAGCCTTGCTGAAAACCCTAACATGACCTCATGACTGTCCCCTAACTTGCTTTTCA
>JANZLC010000009.1:21432080-21444523 GCA_026413385.1 Erythroxylum gracilipes
TCATGAACGTTTGGCATCTTCAGGACCTCTCAGAATGGCAGGTTATGATCAATCTTCTTCAGCAAATAGGTTCAATGCCCAAATGCGAGCCACACAAAGTTACCTTAGTCCAGTGCACAGTCTAACTTCCCTACAAGCAAATGGTCCTGTTGCACTAGGTGCAAACTCTAGTATGGCAGCGCCTTTTAATGATCAAAGGAACCTTCTCTATTCAGCAGTGAAAGATGCAAATTACTATTCAGAAACTCCCGCAGCAGATTTTTCTATTAATGATAGCTCTGGCGTTGTTCAATCCTGGAGTCTAGTATCGCCATTCGGTGTTGGTTCAATTGACAAAGAACACGAATATGTAAAACCGGAAAATGTTGTCTATCATTCGCAGAACCTGCCAATGGTTTCTTGCGAGATGAATGATGATTCTAACTCTCAGTTGATCTACGACACTTCTCTTCACGTTCAACAGTTTGATCAGAATGACATTTTACAAGGACTAGTCATGGAGGTTGGTTTCCTTAGTACTTAACCGCATTATACTTTCCAAATCCTGGCAGGTTTTGCATGGCATTTCTTGTTTTTAACTTCTAAAATGCTCATCCTCCCTTTTCTTTCTTGGATAACAGGCACAACAGGGAGTTTTTCAGGTCGATTATAACTCTGATTGGCCATCTGATAATAATTGTTGAGTGATCTATTAGGGTACCGTAGCAATCCAATGAGAATTAGAGCATCATTATTCACTCTAATTCAATCGTCATGTAGGTTTTCTCATCTGAATATGAAGATGATTCAGAGTATGAGAGATTAGAGAAAGTAGCATGTTCAAGAAACCACCCGCAGTTCTAGGCAGTAGAAACTTTTCTTTGTTAGTTTCTGAGAGTTTGATTAGTTGGTATTTTCTTTTTTTATTTAAAATCCAACTATCATGAACTTAGAACTACTCAAATTCCACTAAAATAAATACATTTGGATTTCCTCCCAAGCATTTGGATTATATGCAATGTTTTCAGAGCTTTAAACTTGTGACATATGAATTTAAGGGGTGTAGTTGAGTGGGAGGGACTCATTCATCCTTAATTAAAGGTCAAGGATTTGATCATTGACTTTGGCATAGAGCAACCTTAAATCCTTGAGCCAGCTGTTCCACCCTGTGAGGTACCTACAAACTAGTGAGGGGATTAGTTACTGGATCTGTCGGTGAATACCCTAATTTAAGACCAAAAAACTGGTTACATATTAAACCTTGGTAAATTAACTTAATAAAATTAAAAATTTTGAAAAATAATTAAAAATATTATAATTATCATAAAAATTTAAAGTTTAATTAGAAAAAAGACTTATTAATTAATAAAATGATCTTTTTAAAAAAATTACTAAATTAAATAAAACTAAAAAATTAGTCAGTTTAAGATTTTCAATATTATATAGGTTGAATCGATTTAATTTTTAAAACATTAATTATACATTTATTTATTAAATTCTATAATTTAATATATTTTTATAAACTTGGTCGGAGTACTATAAAATTTACTAACTACTTTGCCCTATTCTTCAGTATCTCTATCTCTATCCTTGAAAATTTTTGAATTTTCAATTTTGAAAATAGCTACCGAACAAACTTCTCCTGAGTGAGAACTCCACAAGAATTGTTAGCTTTGACTAATCCTTCTTCCAAAAGGTTGAGCCCCAATTCCAAAGGCCCCCAGTCGCAGGCTCGATCACTGTTGAAGGATTGAATCACGGTCTGATCTTAAGCAGCTCCTTAACAGAGCGGTCCATTTCTTTCATTTTTGAGAGTCAAAACTAGGACCCTCTTCCAAGTTACCCTGTTAGTTGGCCACTCAGGCAACCCGTGCGGGCAGCTTTGACTAATCCTTAGCAAGTAAATGAACACACGTGCACGACGCACGTCTCCCAGGAATAGGCCACCTTGGGACGTTAATTTTAAGTTTATGTATAACTTAAGATAAATCTTTTAAAAATCTGACGTAGGAAAAAAAAATATAGTTTAAGATTCAACGGAATTAGTAATAAAGATTTAATAAAACCAAAATTTTCAAATATAATTAAATAAGATTATCCTCGTATTAAAATATTTAAAATTTAATTATTAAATAAAAATTTATTAATTTATTATGATTCATAAGAACTTATTAATTTACAAAAATAATTTTTAAGATTCAAAATTTTAGAAGTTAAACGGATCGAGCTGGTTAAATTTTTTTAAGCACATAAATTTTTTAGAATTAACAACTACCGTTTTAAGAGCCGAAAAAGCGGCCAAATAATGAGATTCTAAAATTGTTAGAAATACTGTTTAAATCGAAGGTTAAAAAAATTTAATTCATTCTTTAAAATTTTTGAACTGTCTAATTTTTGTCAAATTTTAAGTTTTAATTAATCGATCAATTTTTATAAATTAATAAGTTCATGTAAATTAAAATAAATTAATTAATTTTAATTTAATAATCAATAATAACTTTTTCTCATATTTTAAATTTGGTAATTTTATTTGATCATTATGTACCTTTTAAATTTTAAATATTTTATTTTACTTATTTATCTTCTAGTGCGGTAATTAAACAAATGCAATAGTTGTAATTGTTTTAGGAGCTAGGATTAATGATCCCTAGGGTCATCCAAAATCTGTCCATTAGATTGAGAGTATAATTCGCAATTTTAGTATTCCATATGTAATGGTTTAAAGACCAAGTCAAATTCTTATTGTCTATCGTCAGGATTCCAAACACAAGTATTCAATCCAATAGGTGACTCTCCGATTTGTAAGATTCCTGTTAAATTGTACATAGCCGTATTTTATAATTTATCTCATTACACAGGTATCATTTGTTCACTTCGGTCATATTTTGGAATCGACTGATAATCTATATTTTGACAGATTTAAAGGTACTTACCTGATTCATCATGTTAAACTGTTAATAATTATATTTAATAATTAACTGATTAGGTTAATGGATTAATCCGAATCCGTTGCTTTTCAAAATGCTTTTGTAAGTAGCGTTTTGTTTCATAGGTTGAGAGATAAAAAGATGACTCTATTCAAAAGTTATTACAAATTATAAAGAGATGAGAGGTGAAATGGAAATAGAGATAGAAATAAAGATAAAGATAAAAATAGAAGTTGAGATAGAGATAGATAAGTATAAAGTGTAAATTCAATTTACATGAATTATTGAAAAATTAAACCGAATTGAAATTTTTTCTTTAATAAAATTTTGTGCTCCATGTACCATTATTTTTTAAAATTATTCTTTTTTTAATTAAATAAAATAAGTATCATTAGATTTGATATTGTACAATACAAAAAATGCTACCAAATTATTTTGTACTAACAAAAATTTTCTATAAAGTTAGATTTAAAATTGGGTTGGGTTCGAAAGTTTCGAGTTGCATCTATTGTACTTATTAATACTTAGACTAAATTTTGTAATTAAGAAGAATTAAATCATTAAATTAAAATTTTTTATTTAAATATTTTTTAAAATAAAAATGTTTCTACAAATAGTTATTATGTGTAAAAAATTATTTTAATGTTAATTTTAATAGATAATATTATTAAAAATCTTTTTTTAGTTTTAGTTATATATAAGATAAGACTAATTTTATTAAAGGATTACATTTTTCATATAATTAAAAATAAGTTTTATGTTATTTAACTATCACATTTGTTGAGTTTAGTTTCTAACATTAATTTAAATAACTATTTTTATTTTGAACATAGGTAAAATAGATTTTAGTTTATTTAATTTTGACGGTTTGACTGAAACAAATTGAAATGTAAGCATAAATTCTTAAGAGAACTTTCAAAGAAATATTAAGATATAATACTCATATTCTTATAAATCTTTTTTAAGACACACCTTTATAAGTCATTTTACACATAAACAGATAATAATAAACATGTAATTTTACCAAATATTTTTAAATAAACAGTTAATGTTATCTGTTGGTCAAATTGACTATAATAATTTGTTGTCTGCTAACCATTGATAGAATCAGCTAACAACTATTGCAATCTGCTGATAGCCAAAGAGGGCCTTGATGAACGATTTTAACTTCAAAGTGTTGATATGCATGAGTTTTTAATTATTATTATTAAATAATAATAATAATAATAATTCACTCACAATAACTAATTGCAAATACACAATGATGTTGTTTTAACTTCTTCATAACTCTAAACTCGAATTAACTAATTGCAAATTATAATAAGTTTATCAACTCATTTAACACCCATTTCACATTAAAAATAAATATAAGTCCACTCTCTACTTTCTAAATAATAATTTAAAACATGTTCAAGTCGCAAGTTTTGATAACCTGCTTGTTCATCCATCATAATAAGTTTTGAGAATCAATTTTGACCATTGTATATCTAAAACTAGCATGTCATGGGAGTCATCTTTAATTATTTGTATGTATATTGAAGAATTTGTTGTATGTATAGCGTGACAGTAGATTTGTGGTGGTCCCTTAGAGACATTGGAATTACAGTGGTCATCCATATGGTCCCTCTTGCTTTTTATTAGGTTATCAAAGGTCAGTTGTCTTATATGTGGAACAGTTTTGTGATGATGAGGACCTTATGTTAGGATGACATGCTATGAACGTTAGTCATAGTGTTGGTACAATAGATTGCCTTTACATTTACTATTAAACTGAATTAATTATACTTTATACGAACTTTGGAATTTGTATGTTGTGCTTGCTTTTCCAATAACTACACAACCAAGATAAGTTAAAGACACCCAAAGGCATAAACTTAATTGGCATAGCTTGAGAATTTGGCACAAATTATATATATATATATATCTTGTGATGGCTTTTAAAGAGAAAAAACAACTCTTTATATTATCGTAATTGATACATAAGAAAATTTTACAATTCTTTTAATTGCCTTAGTGTCTTTAGGTATCAAATCATATATACAAGGTTCAATTCGTTTTATCTAATGAAGCTTATGCATTAGTCGCCTTTTGTATATGAAGATCCATCCATTTCTAGTCCCCATTTACTAACCATACCTAATGAGATTTCAAACTATTCTTTTTTTTTTGCCAAAATAAACTCTCTTGTCTAGGTTAGAGTATTTTTCGTAAAAATTTGGGTTATTTTGACACATATTATTGAATATTTTCTTATTCCTTTATTTCCAATTAGCATAAAATCCATATCTCAAAGCAACCTGGAAGAGGATATGATTAATGTAATTATGATCAAGCTAATTACATTAATGAGAAGTACATAATTATGACTATTTTCCTATTTTTCTTCATAGGATTATAGTAAATGGAAGAGATAGTATGAAGATATGTTATGGTGTACATTTTATTTAGGAAGGTACGCTAGAATATATTAGTAAACGTCATGAAATTTTTGACAACGTGAACTTGGACTATATTAGTTTAAGAACGGTATGTAAAATGGGTGCTATTCTAGGATATGCAAATATTATTAGTTGTAGCAATTTTGAACAATTGTATATTATTCTACCGTTGATGATTATATGGGTACGAGTATATATAGAAATAGAGAGGGTTATTATAGGAAACTAATATCTGTACATGATATCCTAATATCTGTACATAATTTCCTAACTTATCTAATTTGCTAAACTTTTAGGAGTCAATAATATCTAGGAGATATCTAGCTGGATATTTCTCAACACTCCTCCTAAGTTGGCTTGCATATGTCATCCATAGCCAGCTTGGTAACCAGAACATTGAAATGCCTCTTGTGTAATCCCTTTGTGAGAATATCAGCTACCTATTGTGATGTTGGAATATAAGGAACACAAATTAATCCTTCTTCAATCTTCTCCTTGATAAAATGCTTGTCAACCTCAACATGTTTTGTTCTATCATGAATAACAGGGTTGTGAGCAATTAAAATTGCAGCTTTATTTTCACAATGCACTTTCATAAGAACTTAAATAGGAATCTGTAGTTCCTCCAGTACCCTTTTAATCCATAAAACTTCACAAATTCTATATGCCATTGAATGAAACTCAACTTCAGCACTACTTCTTGCAACCACACTTTGTTTCTTACTTCTCCAAGTTACCACCAACAAATGTGCAATAACCTGAAATTGATCTTCTATCAGTTGCACTCCCTGCCCAATCAGCATCAGTATAGACTTCGACTTGAAGGTTATTCTGCTTTCAAAACATTAAACCTTGCCTAGGAGTTCCTTTTAGATATCTTAATATTCTGTATATAACATCCAGTTGTTCTTGGCCTGGAGAATGCATAAATTGACTTACTAAGCTCACGACAAAGTCTATATTAGGTCTGGTGTGTGATAGGTATATTAATCTCCCAACTAATTTCTAGTATCTCTCCTTATTAATAATGTTTTCAAGTTGAATTGGTCTAAAATTTACACCAGTCTTAATAGGAGTATCAGCGGCCTTACATCTTAGTAATCTGATCTCATTCAAAAGGTCCAGAATATATTTCCTTTGGTTCACAAATATTCCATCCTTTGATCTAGCAAACTCCATTTCGAGGAAATATTTGAGAGGTCCAAGATCTTTAATCTCAAATACTTTGGCTAATCTCTTCTTCAACTCTACTATTTTAGATACATCATCTCCAATTATGATAATATCATCTACGTAAACAATAAGAATAGATAGCATACCTGTCTCGGATCGCTTGTAGAACAATGTATGATTAGCTTGACTTTGATAATAGTCGTAGCTTTTCACAGCCCTTCTAAATCTATCAAACCAGGCTCTAGGGGACTGTGTTAGGTCGTATATTGACTTCTTTAGCTTGCACACCTTATGTCTCCTGTAGGTACCCTCAAATCCTAGAGATAGGCTCATAAAGACTTCTTTTTTTAAGCCTCCATTAAGAAATACATTTTTTACATCTAGTTAATGTAAAGTCCACTCAAAATTTATAGCTAAGGATAGCAATACCCGAGTTTCATTTACCTTTGCAACAAGAGCAAATGTCTCTTGGTAGTCAATACCATAGGTCTAAGTGAACCCCTTAGCAACCAATCTTGCTTTCATCCTTTTCTCACTACCATCAGCCTTAGACTTAACAGTGAATATCCATTTGCAACCTACCAACTTTTTATCTCTAGGGGAATTCACAAGTTCTCAGGTTTTATTCTTCTCAAATGCATTTACTTCTTCCATAACAACTGATCTCCAATCCATATCTTGAAGTGCTTCCTGAATGTTTCTTGTCACAACCATGTTAGTGATTTTAGAGATAAATGATTTATGTGTTTGTGATAGTTTCCTATAAGATAGGTACTTTGATATGGGACGATTGGTGCAAGACCGTTTCCCTTTTCTAAACACTACGGGTAGGTAATTATCAGCAGAGAGATTAGTAGAAAAATCACTGGTAATTTATGGGTTAGTAGGTATAAATTGATCAGTACTAGGCACAATGAGGGGTAAAGTAGCAGAAGAGTTGCCTGAATTGTTCTTAGGTTCCTTCTCTGAGGGATTTGAGAGGCTATGCATTGTAGGCTATTCTCTACTTCTCAATTGAGTCTTCCTCTTAGTATAAACACAAAGCTCATTATTCCGCTCTTTAGGAACGAATAGTAGTATTTCTTCCCCTGTAGTTGAACCGGGACTTCCTGGCATGGATAGTTTAGAAGTAGTATCTTTGGCTTCATTATCAGGACTTATATTATGATCAATAATGACAGTGGGTAAGGGGTTAGTTGTCATGGCCCAAAAATTTTCTACTTCATTAGAGTTCTCCCCCTGAAGGAAAATTTGTTTTATGTTCTAGGAATGTGACATCCATGGAGACAACAATTTTTTTTAATTAAAAGATTTTAGCACCTATAACCTCGTTGACTAGGAGCATATCCAATAAAGATGGACTTTTTAGCTTTTGGATCTAGTTTGGAGTTTCCTCTAGTTGAATTGTGAACATATACAGTACACCCAAAGACCCAAAGAGGAAGAGTGGAGTAAAGTATATTTTTAGGAAATCATTGTTTAAACACATCTAAGGGTGTAGCTTAATGCAAAACATAGCTAGGCATTCGATTAATTAGGTATGATGCTGTCAAACTAACCTCATCCTAAATGTATTTTGGCACATTCATTGTAAACATAATGGACCGAGAGACTTCTAGCAAATGTTTATTTTTCCTCTCGGCAATATTATTTTGTTGAGGAGTGTTAACACACGTAGATTGGTGAACAATGCCTTTAGACTTAAGAAATCTTCCAAGGACTTCATTAAAATACTCGGTACCATTGTCAGAGTGAAGTATACCAATGCATATGTGAAATTGAGTTTCAATCATGTTATAGAAATTTTGAAAGCATTGAACAACTTCAGATTTTTCACATATCAAATAGACCCAATATAATCGAGTATGATCATCAATAAAAGTTACAAACCGTTTTTTTCGGTAAGGGTTTTAACATGCGATGGACCCCAAACATTACTATGAATTAAGTAAAATGGTTTGAAGGGTTGAAAAGATTTTGTAGGGTAAGAAATCTTATGACTTTTGGATAAAATGCAATGCTCACAGTGAAGTTTTGAACAATCCTTAAATTTAAATAAATGAGGTAATAGCCTTTTGAGGTAAGAGAAATTAAGATATCCTAATCTTTTATGTCAAAGAAAAATATGTTCTTTAGCAGGGGTAGAACAAGTACTACTTAAGCTATAAGCCTCTTTATTCTTTAAGTAATTATCAACGAAGTAGTAGAGACCGTCTATCAACTTAGCACTGCCAATCATCTTTCTCGAAGTTAGTTCCTAAAAGACACAATATGAGTTAAAAAATGTAATGGTATAATTAGAGTCACATGTTAGTTTACTCGCAAATAGGAGATTACAAGTTAGTTTTGGAACATGCAGGATATATTTAAGGTAGATATTCGAGGATAGAGTTACTGAACCTTTACCAGCTACAATAGAAAATGATCCATCTGCTATACGAATTTTTCCATGGCCAGAACAAGGGTCATAAGTATGAAATAAATTAGGGGAACTAGTCATATGATCAGATGCTCCTAAATTAATGATCCAAGGAGCAAAATTATATGGAAAGGAACATAATAAGGCATTAAAATCACTTCCAGTTTGTGCCACAAAAGCATTAGGAGTAATTTAGGATTTAGAATTGGGTTTCAGTCGCTTCAAAATGTAATCAAGCTGCTCTTGAGAGTACTGTCCAGCATCCAACTCATGTGCTGATGGGATTTTACGTGATTCATAGTGAGTATAAGAGGTTTTATTAAATTATCCTTCATACGATCCCTTTCAATTTGCAGGCTTTCCATGGAGTTTCCAGTATGTTTCACGGGTAAGTCGTGCTTTATTGCAATAGTCACTCTAGACTCGTGACTTTTGCTCAGTCTACTTAGTATGATCAGTAGTATTCGCAGCAACTAAAGCTGTGTTTTCAATAGTAGGTGTAGGATTTCGTTTGCCAAGCATCACTAACCATCTACTCTCTTCACGTTAAACTTCTACAAAGATTTCTCCAATAGTAGGAAGAGGTTGTCTTCCAATAATCCTACCTCTAACCTCATCAAACTCAACATTAGTTCAATTAAGAACTTAAAAATTCAGTTATCCTCTACTGTTTTTCGAAAATAGTTACAATCATCAGGGGATTTCTATTCATAGTCATTAAACAAATCTAAGTCTTGCCATAAACGTTTCAAAGAATTAAAGTATTTAGTAACACTATCCTCACCTTAGTGGATCTCACCCAATTTGAGAGTTATTTCATACACTTGGGACTGGTTTCCTAAATCAGAATACATCTGATTCACGTTATCTCATAATTCCTTAGCTGCGTGGTAACACATATAGTTAGAGCTAATATCCTCCTCCAAATATTTACCAGTCATGTTATCACCATAGAGTTTTCAACATCCCATATTTTGTGTGTAGGATCATCAGCCTTTTGTCACCAGTCAAATATCCAATCTTGCCTCAACCATGGGTGTACATTCTAACTGATTAGGACCAACAAAGAAAATTTTCTCCATTCAGTCGTATAGTAATGATCTGAATGGAACGAGAATCAGAGGTAGTATTATGAGGAGGAGGTGTTTGAAAAGATGGGTTAGAAGATTCACCAATATTGGACATGGTTGACATAGATTGGTAGGATTAGAGACAGTAGGTGGTGGCTAGGGTTTATGGCTGTTAAGGTAGTAGGATTAGAGATAATAAGTTGCGTCTAAGGTTTTTGGGATTGTTCAGGTATAACTTTGATACCATGTAGAAATTCTGAACAATTATATATTACTCTATCTTTAATGAATACATAGGCACAAGTATATATAGAAATAGAGAGGACTATTCTAGGAAACTAATATTTATGCATGATATCCTAATATCTGTAAATAATATCCTAACTTATCTGATTTGCTAACTTTTAGGATCAATAATATCTAGGATATATCCAGCTGGATATTTCCCAACATTAGTGCATGGTATTTCATCCCTGATAAGGGGTTGGAAGAAGGTTTGAGAAGGTTAGAATCCAATTAGAGTGAAATTCATTTGATTAATTTGTTAAGGGTACATGGTATGGTTGACATTTATCTGGAGTGTGTAGATAAACCAAAACTATGTTTGCCTGTGTTAATGTTACATGGAAATTGGCAAAGAAATGAGAGTGATATTGAAATGGATATGAGTTGTGATCTTGGTGTAGAAGGTAATGATGTTGAAATTAGTGATAATGGTGATTCTGATATGAGTTCTCAAGATGGAGTTAAATTGGGTGGTTCTATAGGAGTTGATTTGGGTGTTGAGGAATTGGGTGGTGAAGAGTTGGGTGGTGGTTAAGATTTGGGTAATGAAAAAAGAGGTCATGATAAAGGTGAATTTGACTCGAATTTCAACATTAATGTTGAAGTAGATCATGACACAATGTATATCGACTCTTCTAATCTTGAAAGTTTCTAAGTCAATGATGAATATCTTAGTGGTGAAGATTCAAACATTGCTTTGAGGCTACCTAGTGAAAGTAATAAACATGTTCCTAGAGTGGTTAGAAGTGAATGAATGTTAGGAATGGTTTTTGATAGTGTCAAACATTTTAAGGAAGTGTTTTTGATTATTTAGTAGCAACAAGATCTAACTTGAGTTTCAAGAGGAATAAAGTGAAAAGAATAAGATATGGCATCATGGATGGCTATCCATTTGAGATATATGCTTCATTTGATAGAAAAGACAAGTGTTTGGAGCTGAAAACTTACAATCCATAGCACACATGCAATCCAACATAGAAGGTAAGGCTAGTTATATCCAACCTTATCATGAGATACTTCGAGGATAATATCCTAAACAAGCCAATCATTAAAATTAAGAAAAGGGTTAAAGAATATAAAGAGAAACTAATTTTTTCTATAAATATCATCATGTACAAGTACCCAAGGAGGAAGGTACTTAAAGGAAAAGCAAACACAAAAGAGTAGCATAACGAATACGAGAAACTTTATGGTTATATTTGTGAATTGAAAAAAACGAATCCAAGTTCTACAGTAGAACTTCAACTTAGAAGAGAATAAATTGATATTCAAGAGAATATATGTGTGTTTTGATGCAATGAAGAATGGGTGGTGGAAGAAGTTGTGACCAATTATTAGTGTGGATGGATGTTTTTTAAAAACAAAGTACCAAAGATAACTTTTAAGTGCCATAGGAGTTTATGGCAACCAAGACATCTATCTAATTGTATGGGCAATAGTTAAGGTGGAGAATATTGAGACATGAACATGGTTTATAGAGAATTTATTTAATAAGCTTGGAGATGGTGAAGGAATTACTATGCTTTCTAATATGCATAAGGTAATTCAGCCAACTTAAAGTTATTTGTTACATCCCTATATGTTTATGAATACTTTTAACTAGTTACCATTAATTTTAAGGACTTATGTGCAGTGGGCATCATGTATTGACTTTTGTTATGCATAGGATGTATGCAAGACATATATCACAGCTGGGTTGGGTTATGGAAGGGAAAGGATATAAGGAAAGCATTTTAGAACCGTGTCTAGGCAACCTTCCTCGAGAATTTGCTGACAATTGATCAAATTAAACCAACTTGCATCAAGATGTGTACAGGACTTGTTTAAATATCCAAAGGAAATATGGAGTAGTGCTTTCCAAATCATTAAGTATAAATGTCCAAATTTGGACATCAATATGAGTGAGACATTTACCTCTTAGATTTAGTAGCTAGAGATTGCCCTATCATTAACATATTGGAGACTATTAGAAACATGTTAATGTAAAGGCACTTAGACCTTAACGAGCAAGCTATGAGATGGAAAAAGGGACATAGCACTTAAGGTGATGAACAAATTGAACAAGAATAAGGATGTGTAGAATAATAGCAGAGAGGAATAATTTTTCCTTCCTTAACTTCTGTAGGATACAGCCACAGTATATATACACAAT
>JANZLC010000009.1:21448312-21464520 GCA_026413385.1 Erythroxylum gracilipes
CGGTACCGACCGGTATTCAAACCCAGTACCAAAGTCAAGGTACCGGTACCGAATTTGGGCCGGTACGGAATGTACCGACCGGTACGGAACGATATCCATAACAATGCCCAAAAGGCCGTTTTAATATCAACGAGCAATTTTTTTAAAATATGATTTCTTTAAGTAACCCAATAATTTTTAGACAATTATGAATGCAAATAAATTCCATAAAATTATTAATTACCCATTTAAAAATCAATTAAAAGATTACTATAACTACAACGTGTGAAATTAGCAAAAGGCTTACAGGGCCACATGAGAAGGAAAGTTAGACCACACACAAGCCTAAGTGAGGTTACATTCTAAAACTAATTGGCAATGGGTGGAGTAACCCACTAGACTTATATGTTAGTCTTCTTTCTCCTAATATGGGATACTCATATGTGGGTATTATTAACACCCCCTCAAGTACAACTGGGACTGGACATCCAGTTGTCATTTGAAATAAACACAGTGATAATCAGACTGGGCCGTTGAGACTGGACATTCAGACGGACAACCGAGAAATTAATAATTCGAATCAAACTTCCTCTGATATAATAGTAACAGGAATGAAAATAAATATAGCGAATAATGAGAATTGATATAATCATTATAGTTATGATGATTGATTAGAACAAAAGAATAATTACTAGAGAAATAAAAATTTTGTTTTATATCAAATTTTAATATATTTTAATTAATTATATTTAATTGCTAAAAAAGAAAAATATAATTAATTAATTATATTATAATATCATTATAATTAATTAATTATATTAATATTTTTAAGAAGATATAAAAAAATTTGTCACGCCTGTGACACAATTCTCACAAATGTGACAACCATTATCACGCTCATAACACTCGTCTCTTACCCGTGAACGATTTTATTCTTCTCACAATGGGGGTATTCAGTGATTTCTAAAAATTGGATATAAAAACACTATTTTTATAATAATAATAGATAACTAGTACTTGTTTTTCGTTCCTTACCTATTAATATCTTCATAAATCTATTAACCAAACATTCCTTAAATTAGTTAGAATTAAATGCTATTAACCAGACACCCCTTAAATTAGTTAGAATTAAATGCCATGCTTGTGTTTCTCTCTGGGGAATATCTCCCCACGAGTATCTTACCACTTTAATATAAAATACCATCCTTGACACACATTATATACATAAATATATTATTATGTACAAGTGTTATTATAAGAAGCAACCAAATAAAAGTTGTTGCTTGTACTCAAAGTACACCTGTACTTGAAAGAAGAAATGCTAATTGCTTAGTCAAAATGCCCATTTCCTCTGAACAATAAGTAAATGAAAAATGATTCGAAAGAAATATATATTAAAAAAAGGAAAGAAGAGGAGACATTGAACTATGGTGGTGGAGAAAAAAGATGCAAAGTTAGAGGGAAGTGGGGAATGGAAAGACCATGGAAAGTGGAGGCAGTGAGAGTAGCTTTTCTTGAATAAAGCGAAAAGGCAATAGGCTCCAATGTTATTGACGTTTTATTCTTTCCACAATTCATATCATGACTTTTATTTCTTTTTCTTTCTAATTTATATTTTAATCAATTTATGTATTCTAAGAAAACTAAGTCAATTCTTGTTTAAGATAAGCATGATAGTGGGTTGCTCCATGTTGCAGGTAAAGGGTGTAGACCACTCATTACCGACGAACACATCTATGGTTGCCACGAACCTTACTTAGCTTGTCATCCATGGAACCATTATTGGCCTTTAGTTTTCCATTTCTCTGTCGGGCACTAAGTTATGATTATGATTATGATTGTCAAATTGGTTCCGGACTTCCAGTGATGATAACTTGTTTAAAAGTTGCAAGTTGATAAAAGTGCACTTGCGGGTTCAACGTACAAGTTACGGCAATCTGAAAATGAAAATACACAGAAAGCCAACAGTTTTGGACTGGACTTTCCTGTCAGTAGCATTCTCAGACTGGACAAAGTGCATTTCCTTTTGGTACATGGGCTAGCTTAGACTTCATAGTTTTTGAGTTCGTACTGACCATATGATTTCCTGGCTCGAATAGGCCCAGTCGAAATAAGATTGATTCTTTGTTTCACTTTCATGTGTTCGAGTTAGAAAATTAAAAGACTACTTAGCTTCCTAAGAGGGAAGGCAAAATTTCTTGAAAAGACATGTAAGTTGAACTGTTGTCTAACTTCCATGAGTGTTCATTACTTTAGTGCTTACAACTTCTGATCGATTCTAATAATATAATCGAAAGCTTTGTAGAAGTAGCAAGTGCTGTTCCTAAATCCTAACTGTGGATTTCACTTGAGATTTCATTATGTTTATCAGGATGAAACGAAAAAGCAGCATAATTACATTACAGCATTAATGGATATACAGCAACAGTAGTGCTGCTCTATATAGAAAGACCTTAAATAATCTACAGTTGCAGTAAAGAAGTGTTATAGGGATTAGAGGCTACCTACGTAATTAACATTAACATTGACTTTGCAAGTTCTAAAAAGGTCTTCACCTTTTGCACATGTTTAGACTGTGCTCAAACCAAATCATCTTTCGAATTTGTGAACTTCCACAAAGTTACAGCAGAACATGGGTTGCATAGGATCCCATATAAGTCGTCAAGGTGTAGGTTCTCTGAACCTATTTGTGGAATTAAATGCCACTGGTCTTCCTCAAATTCTACCCAACAGTCAAAGTTTTATGGTCAAGTTGTTGGCACACCAATCATTCACAGAAAGTTGTGGTCATAAAACCTTGATGGAAATTGATAAAACATGGGCCAAGACCAGTAGACCACCATTGAATGTGTGGAAAACCAGTATCAAAAGTTAAAAATCATTGGTGAAAGTAGAGCAGAAAGAGGTTTACTTTAGGTTTGCTAAGTCAGAAAAGATTCAATTTCTCAAAAGGCGGTTCTTTGGGGAGACAGCAAAGAAAAAACAGTCTGTGGAGAAACCCAGAAAATATTTCTGATTAGTCTCAAGGTACAGAAGCAATATCAGTAACAAGATAATATTTGCCTCCTAGACTCCCTAGCATGTTTCTGCTTGAAATTTGGTTTCCGATGGTAAAAACAACTAATTTTATGTCAAACTATGACAAGTAAAATGCATCAGAAGGCTTGTATCCCTTGTAAACCATACGCATTATCTTTTTCTTGGAAAGAACCAGAAGGGTTGTCTGTGTATGTGTGTGAGAGAGAAGAGTGAAAGAGGGAGAGAATGTGATGAAGAACATAGAACCAGTATAGTATTGCTTCCTAAGTCTAGAGGCATAGGTAACTCCTTTAGCGGTCTTTCAAATCAACTGTTTTCTTTACAGTCACATGCTAGGTTCCTTCCTTCGTCAACTTGCATGACTAAAGCAAACCAAATAAAGTGAAATAAAGAGGATATAAACACAATAATCAAGGCTCAAGGTTCTAATCTTTTTTATGTTTTAATCATTTTTTATGTTTTCTTATTAACCAGTTACTACTCACTTATTCCCTGCAAACCAAATAATATGTTCCATACTTACAGATCAGCTCAATCTGTTGAACAATACTCTTACTCACAGCTCTTGCAACACTCAACAGCACAACTTATCAGTTGCATAAAATTAGATTCTGGGATTTCTCTTGATGAATCACATAATCCCACGGCAATAACACACTGCCCCGACAACTCTTTTAACACTTTAGATCTGCTGCAACCTTGCTTTCCTGTGCTCAAGTTTCATAACATTTCAATAAAACTTAAAATGGTGAAGATAACATAGGATTCATATAATTAAAACGAAAGTTAAGAATACAAAAAAGTTAGTAAAGCACGAAATATGACCTCAAGCTTACACATCCAATGCTCTCAATGCAGTTTGATTGTCTGTCCGATGGAAAGGAAGTGATAATATTAAGTTAAAAGGGTAATGTTGGGTTTAAGAAGTAGAACAGGTTCTAAAAAGAGATTTCATAAGTACATTCAGCTTACTTCAACGGACGCCAACGACCAAACACAGTAAGTAACCAAGTAATTCAATTTTCTATTTGACATTTAAGAAAAAGGTATCTTGGTAAGGGTACGGCCTAAGTGGGATCATCTAGTTCTCTATTTTCATGGCAACAGAACTGCATGACTTTACAAATAATGACAGAAAGGCATCACTTTCTTGATTGTACATCTTTACACAGCTATGCCCTTTCTAAAAGATTGGTTTTGATATCAGAGCGAAGCAGTTTTAGCGTGCAGAAGAAAACCCTAGAGTTTGTGAAGAAGAAGAAGAAGAAGAAACATACATGTACATGTTTACCGCAGTTTAAAGCCAGATCTGAAAAAGAAAACAGAAACAGACAGATGAGATTCTGGAAGCCATCATGAGAGAAATCTTCCCAATCATAAACTACGAGGGAGGCTTGGACCATAACTGACACAAAAAAAAACCATCATCACATGATCAGAAAAAGAAAATGAAAAGGTCGTAATGATGAAACTTTTTTCTTCCAATTGGTCAAACCCTTCATCATTGCACCAATCTGCACACAACTAACAACCTCAGTTAACCAAATTATGAAAACCCCTCAATCCGAAAGTGTTGCGATCCTTTTCCCGAAACGACTAAGATTACTAAATTAAACTGATACAATTCAGAAAAACCAAACCTTTACATGTACCCCATGCGGCATGGGTGATTGTCTTCAGATTAAGTCTCTTTGGAAGCAGTAATTGGGGGGAATGAAGCCTGGTCCGACGACACCGAGTAGTGATCGGCGTCTTAAATTATATCACGCATGTTAGATCTGTACCATCACAATTTCGAAATCGAAAGTCTCGATCTTTACAAGTGTCCTCGAGCCAGACAACATTCCCCTCAAAAAAGAAGCTCCCTTTGCACAGCTCCCGTCTTCAATTCTTCAAAAGAGAGACAGAAACAGAAAGAGAGAGTGGAAAGTGGGGGGGAAATTGTGCTTCTCTAACTTCGGATCTTATCTCTTTATCCCCCAAGAGTCCCGGCTGTCTTCAAGGGGGATGGCAGAGAAAGACACACTCACACACAGAGAGACTGAGAGGTGTGGGATCACCATCATGAGTGAGATGATGAAGAGAATGATAATGGTCTGTGGGGGGTTATAAGAAGAGAAAATAAAGAGTGGAAACAAAGTAACAAACCCGAACGTTAGTAAAAAGACAAAAGATAGGTGCAGACCTGACCCTACCATCTGGTTTTCTCAGTTCCAGAAATGACCACGACCCCATGCACCTTAGACCAAGTGTATATGTACTCAACTACACCATATGTCTGAAGCTCTATCCACCGTTGGATGAGCCTCAGATGATTTCTGATCATCACCACCTCGTACAAGATTGGTCTGTGTGAAATGAAACACCAAGGCTTGGATTGGATTCGGAGGAGGAGAGTTCAGGTGTGATGACCGATGATGGTGTCATCAAACATGAACTACTACTGCTAAGACATTAACGCTGTCTATGTACTAGTATGTAACAAAGGAACCAAACACTACCCATTATGGACCGTAGGATGCTGATTCGAAGGCTGTTGTGTTTTTTGGTTTTTTTAAAATCATGATAATTGAAATTATTGAAGGGTATCAAAAGTAAAGAAGGGCAAGAATTGAGTCAGAGGAGTGGTTGAGTTTTTTAGCTGCCCGATAATAGAAAGCCTATTTAATATGGCATCATCCTTTTGGCTCTGGAATTAATTGTAATTTGGAATTTTGCAATTAAAATTTTAATAAAAACTAACATTTGAATTGAATTCAATTCACAATAAATTTTAAAACAAAGAGAGAATGGACCCTCGTCTGCCGTGTTACTTTTAGGCAGAGGCGAGGAATTCGAGGCGATGACCGACAGACATGGTCAGGGTCCACGCCTTCCTTTTTTCACCTTGCGTTTTCACCCTCCCCACCCTTCCCTCACTATTTTTGATAATTAATCTAAAATAAATGAAATTATAAGAAAATTTTGTACTTTTTTATGCTTAACTCTGAATTAGGAACAAGAAAGGAGAATGTTGGTCGATGTTTACCCATTTGAGGATTTTGTTTATTTGTTGTTAAATTTGTTTGTTCTTCTCTTTTGTTGTGTTTGGAATTGCAGATGAGTTCAGGGTTTCTGTTGGGACATCGTGAATGACCGTATAGTTTTCATGCAGTGCTTTAAATGCTAAGGATTCATGCTTCATAAATACAAATGGTCATGTCTTGAAATTGGCATTGGTTTGCAGGTAAAAACGTGGACGTTTGGAAGCAGAATAAAGCTTTAATTGCTCGATAAATACGAAAGGAGCCTTACTATGTAGAGAATTGATAATGGTTTCAAATCAGAGGTTCTTATTACAATGAAGAAACATTAGCATTTATTGACATTGCTGAGAAGAAGAAAAAAATTGGTGCTTTATCGAATCACTGAGGCCAAACATACATAACGTCGGAAGAAAGAAGCAGGTTCTGTGGCACTAAATGGAATTTGTTTTGCTTATTAAAAGCTTCCCACAATTTTCTTGTTGTCCAGATAGGGACATGGCACGACCATCTTCCAATAAACACACACACACACACACATATCTATCTCATGGGTCCAATTTTATTTTCTGGGTCTTTGTCTTGTTACATGTCTCTTTTCCTCTTTCACTCATTTGATACCCCAGTGAGTTAAGATGGCAGGAACATGAATTGGGTTGTTTTTAGTTTTGCTTGATTTTTAATGAAAGAAAACACAGTATCATGCGTACTTTTGCAATTTTCATCTTCGTTTTTCAACTTGTGGTGAAATTGAAGTCGTACAAAAGCCTAAGAAAGAAAAAAATAAGAGACCTTATTAATTATTATAGTTCATGCATGTAGAAGAAAGGTGTGTACTATGTAGAACTGTAACAAAGTAACGCCTTTTGTTAGGTCAAGATATCATTATCATCAAATACTGAACTGAAGAGGACTTGGTACTTAATACTACTCCTAGAAGTCATAATATTCACTTCCCATAATACTACTCCTAGAAAATGATTGCTCTAATTTCGCTATAGGGAATTGTATGATTTTTAAGATAAAAGTGGTCCAAATTGATTAGAAACAAAATTGAAATAGAGCAGAGAAGAGTATAAACGTTAAATGACTTGAACATAGACTAAGCGATGAAAATGAGTTAGAGGAGGGAATGGAAATAGAGTAGAGAAGAGGAGTGGAGTGGAGGCTGATTCCTGTGAAATAGAGACAAGGGTTATGTTATGTTTTTGTTTTCATGTATGTTTTGTGAGGTTGGTGGTGGTGCCCGTATAAGGTGCTGCCATGCTTCTATCAACTGTAGCACCAATCTATGGCTCCACTATTCTCTCTCCCTCTGTGTCTACTGTATATCAGAGTGACAAACGGAGAGGGCGATACTGGCTCCAGATTTCAACGCTTTAGACTCTTGAAAATTGTGTAGTTCTAAAGCGATAAACGGGGTGAGCGAACGAGCGAGTGAGTACGAGAGAGGGAAAGAGAAAAAGTAGGATAGAAAGAAACAACACGTAAATGTCAAATCCTGCATCTGTTACCCAGGATGTCCACTCTTTTTTTACGTTTGTTATTATTAAACACAACCCAACAAAAACTTTTCAATGATCTACAAGGACTACAGCTCACACCACACCCCCTTGCTCTATTTTTTTAAAAATATTGTTTTAGCAGCAGTCAGGATGTCTCTGAGGACAGCATTTTTCCCACCTGGGTATATATCCTCAAGTTGCATGGTCACGTGCCAACCCTACTTTTCTCTCTCCCTTCGCTCACTGTCTCAGTGGTGGCTCCAATGGTGGAGTAGTTGAAAAAAAAAAAAAAAAACACTTTCTTGTGGAGCTCTTTTTTTTTTTTTGACGCTCAAGTCAATATGGTGTCGACATCGAGATACTCATATGTGTGGAAAGCAAAGACAAGCTTACAAAATATTTTAAGTTATAATAGCTTTGAAGTTATAGTTTTATCTAATACAGTCAATGTACACGTTTCTCCGAGTTGGGTTTGAATTTAATATGACGATTGTACTAGAGGAGAAGCCTTTTTTCGCACCTAAAACTCCTTCACTATAGGTTGTATTGTAGAGCAAGCATTCTAATTAGTGAAAAGAAAAGGTCGATTCAAGTACAGTATAACCTGCAGTCTTTGTTCGATTATTCCTTTCTAATTAGCTCTTGCTTTGCATGTATAGGTCAATAGGCACGCTTTTACCTACTGTGTGATAGCATGCTCTACTCCGTATATGTTGGCTCTATAGCTAGGACTATCTTGCCTTATAGGTCAAAAATGACACTTATAAGGAGACTTCTGAGCTCCGACCCTTTAATCTTGATGTATCAATTCATTCATTTTCACAATTACTGTCGAAACATAATCATTACTAATTTGGCAAGTCTTCATTTAAACTTGTTTGCGCAAGTTTGACTTGATTCATAAATTGGTACAACGAGATATCTAGGCCTTAGCCAGCAAAGCAAGCCCGATGAGCTCTCACTTCTATCGTTTACAATATTTTCATACTTATTTTGTTAAGTCCATCTCTGTTCAAGCTTATGTAAGCCCAGACTTGTACCTGAAACCTACTTGTCCGGTCCAATAATCAAATGCCGAGTCAAAGTTTGCATGTAGGTCTAGCACACGAAAACAATTTATAGCCATGGGACACACTCATCAATCGTCCATAAATTCCAGGAATCGTCTTGACTTGTTATAATAGTTATCATTTTCATCACAGGCTCGTTTAGTCCTTTTTATCTTTAGAAGGAAGTTGTTCACGTAATCATAACCCATCGAGCACTCAATTGGTTAGAGACTTCTTAAAGATCTCTCCTAGTATTCAAGATTTTAAGTTCGAATTCTTGAAACTCTCTTAACATTATAGTTTATTATCGATAAATGGAAAGAAGGCTACGACGATTACTTCCAACTCCCCTTCTTTATACACTCTCTTGCTCCCACGAATATGGATATAAATCAACCCCCCAAGAATCTTCTTAGACCAAATGGAGTATATATAGATATAGATGTGGTAAACTTGGTATTGTAACGTCTCTGTTTAGAGTTTCTAGATCATGTCTTCAACGACCTGCACTGCCTACGTATACTGGTGGTGTTGGTCATTTCTAGGCCTAACGTGGCATAAAGCTTCTACTTACCAATGTACTGGTCCTCCGACATGAGCTGAAATGTGAAAGCTTAGTTAGACCAGCATTCGATAATATGATATGATCTTGAGATTGCCCAGACGGCACTAATGCTAGTGATAACAGCCGCCGAAAACAAATAAAAGTGTGGTCTTTGTCACTTATCTCACTGTCTGCCCTTTTCTTTAATTTACTTCCATCACCAAACAAAGCTTATCTATCATCACCGTCCCTTAATTTCATCAAGTTAGGTCAACATAAATATCTCCTAGGAATATATTTTTAAAGGTTCGTATCTCCAATTTCACTGATCGTGATAATTTTCAATTAATTAAAATTTATATTATGTTCTTTGAGCAATTTTTGTAGTTAAAATTTATTTTTTAAAAAATAATTATCCGTTTTGATCTAATATAATTTAAAATTATTAATTAAATTAATAATAGTTAATTAAATTTCAAATAAACTCAAAAAACATAATATAAACTTTAATTAATTGAAAATAACTACGAGTGAAATTTTTAATATAATTAGATAAATTTTAACCGATTCAAATAAAATGGTATTATTTTATTTAAATTTAATAAAATAATATCTTTTGTTTAATAATTTACAAATTAGTGTATTTTATTAGATTTTATTAGGCCGGTATCATTTTAAGTTCAAACCCAAAAAAAATTATCATTCTTAAAAATAGTATAATTTAGAAGAGAATTTTTAAAAGTTTTTGTGTAATTCATGATAAAAATAACATGATTTTCACTGCTGTAAATTTATTATTAACTAATTAAGCTAATTTAAAATTTAAGTTAATTACTTTATTATTTAAAATATTTAATGAAGAAAATAAATAATTTTAAAAGTTTATTTAATCCATATTCGAAAGGGTATTTCTTACAAAAATTGTTAAAAATTAAGATAAAGGCCAAAGGGAAAGAACCCGTCCTTAGCCGTGATGGGATTTGCTTGCAAGTAGACTATTAGCCATACCACGTGGCCATTAGATGGCGCTTACCAAAAAGCACGAAACGACAAAAGGCCCCCCTAATTCAAAAAGAACTTGTCCCCACAAGACGACTCTCAAGTCCCAAAGAGCTACGACACAATAGGCACGTGTACGTTACTCTAGGCACGTGTACGTTACTCTTATCGCAACACACAAGCCTTTTTCTACGTTGAACCATAAAGTCTTGGACACGTCTTCATGTTCCACCTAAAGCGCCGAAAATTAGAGAGAGCCAAAGATATTACATGGACACGCAGGTGTTGCGTTCCCATTGGTTGGTGCCTGACACCTGACACCTGACACCTATTCCTTCCTAAGGAACTCATCTCACTGGCTCCAAATATCATTCCTAAAAAATTTCGATTGCTTTCCATGTTTTTTATAATGCCGAATAATTCGGTTTGTTTAATTATGATATTTGGTAGAGAACCAAAGTCGGGCACGTTGAGACTTTACTTCGTGACAGTGACTCCACTTCGTGTCTTGGTTCTAAAGGGCTCGAGTCGACTTGCATGTGGCTCGAACCTTTGGGAATCCAAGGACAGTTCCGGTGGTCCTTGCATATTGTCCAAGGCCCTTTTTTGATACTTTATGGGCAAGTTGAACTCTGTCTCAGTCCTTCAAATAAATTATTAAATACATATAATCATTTATAAATGTATTTAATACATATTCAAATAATAACGGCTAGGATTGTATATACATTCCAACGAATGTGGAAGGACAACCCCTTGGACTAAACTATCTTGGGTGTTGAGATTTAAGATATCATGTTATTACCTAATCAAAATTGGCGAAGAAGCTACTTAGAGAAGAAAAAAATAAAAAAGAAAACTAGTGGTACAACGTGAATCATGCAACCGACACTAAATGGTTCAGAACAGGAAGATGTTGATGATGACGGGGTCGATGGCTTGTGGACGTTTCAATATTAAATTGTAAAGAAAGCTATAGAATGTAATCATGGATTAATTTAATTAGGATTATAATAATGGCAATTATGGCAGGAGTTGCTAAGCTAAGCCGGCTTGAATTGGCTAAGGACTATTCGGTTGGAGCTTAAGCTTATCCGTCACATAGTATCAAAGGAATGAGAAGTTAAAGAGTCGAACGTACAAAAAGATGGACATTTGTCACACAAGGAAATGAAACAGATCATATACGTTGCAGACATATTCTATATATATATATATAAAGCAGGAACTTTTAGGCTATTCTAGCTAGACCCGGAAATGCAGTGTTCAAATCAATAGTTAAACATATTGAAGCCAAAAGACCAACATTACATTTAGCCTGTTGTGTTGAGCAGGCTTCTTGCAAGTACCAACAAGATGTTAGATGAAGGAGAATATTCTTCAGGAAGCTGGATGAACTCAGTCATAACCACCAGAAAGAAGAAGATCAAGAACAAAAGGAGGTTCAGTGATGAGCAGATTAAATCATTGGAGACCATATTCGAATCAGAATCAAGGCTCGAGCCTCGAAAGAAGCTGGAGCTGGCAAAAGAACTTGGGTTGCAACCACGACAGGTTGCTATATGGTTTCAGAATAAGAGAGCTCGATGGAAGTCGAAACAGCTTGAACGAGATTATAGCATACTTAGATCCAATTACAATAACTTAGCTTCAAAATTTGAGGCCTTGAAGAAGGAGAAGCAAGCTTTGGTAATTCAGGTATCTAAACTTATCCCACTTCTCATTTCATCTTGTATTATTAGTTTAGGATATATATATATATGCACAGGAACACTAAGTAGTTCCCATTTGTAAGCTAACTGAAGCTTTCTGGAAACCCACATATAGTTGCAGAAGTTGAATGCTTCGTTGAAAAAGCCAGGAGAGGAAGGCCAATGTTATGAGCAGAATACAGGAGTGAACAGCAGCGAAGGTGAATCAGACAATGGAGACAGTACCAAATGTGAAACAGAAGTGAAGCCAAGCTTGTCATCACTTGACAGATCAGAACATGGACTAGGACTTCTATCCGATGAAGGCAGTAGTATAAAGGCTGAATACTTTGGAATTGAGGAAGAAACCAACTTGATGAACATGGTGGAGCCTGCTGAATCGTTGACTTCAAAAGAAGATTGGGAGGGTCTCGATTCTGATGAACTGTTCAATCAATCAGGAACTAGTTACCAGTGGTGGGACTTCTGGGTTTAGCTTTGAGAATAACTTAATTGCATACAACAAAGGAACGAACCCAATCAAATGCGTAGAACGGAGAGAAAAGAATACTACAGTGCTCTGCACTTAAAAGAGAAACTCAATAATCTGTTCTCCTGTTGCACCTGCTAACTATGGAAGTGTTGGTTTCACTTCTTCGCATCGGTTTGCAATTTGCAATCTCCACTTTGAGAAGAAGAAGGATGAACAGTTTGGTAATAATAGACAAGGGAAAGAACAAAAATGGCAGCCATGGGAGTGGGAAGCTTGAACTTCCAAGTGTTAAACATTTTCTTGTGTACAGGTAGAACTTAGGAGATGGATCATCCCGTCCCATATTCAGTTTAGCGTCTTTTGAAATGTTTGTGTTGTACTTTTTCCGGAGATGTTTGGTTCATGAGTTACACTTGATCAAAGCCATCCACGAATCAAAGTTCTAGCCTTTTGGAAATCTAATGATTAGTCATAACATTGACGGAAATTATAAGGTATTCATTCAGTAGATTCATACGAAATAACTCGCAAATTTCTCCAATCATAATGTCTGAAACAAGGTGTCATGTCTCAGAACATCCTCACGCAATATTGTAGCTTTTTGCTGCTCTAATTCTATGGTAACTCTTCTCTTCTTCACGAAGTCGCACTTCACTGTAACAAACACACATACACACACAGAGTGGAGAGATGCAGTAAAGTAATGAACGAGAACGACCTGTCGAGTGATGATGTATTGGAAGAAAAAACCGATAACATCTTTCTGCATTCTAATGATTCTTTTCTTCATTGGTTTCTGTTTCAACCTTATGCACGTTGTGGTCCACAAAGTTTTTTCTTCGTAGTTTGTTTTGTTGTCATCTCTTTTAATGCTCGGAATAGTTACAAATTGAGGCCAAAGCTGCTGCCTTTTCATTTTATACACTACTTGCCGGACTCTGCCCTTGGTGCTGCTGCTTGCGAGGGTCAACCTGTTAAGATCAGTGGGGTGGGGATGTTTTATTGATTTCATCCAGACGTTTATATAGACCTACACAAATGTGTGAATAAAAATGAGTGGCACAGTTTTGGAACACGCTAAACGGCACAGGTGATTCCGTACGGGTACGACTTTGTCTTCTCTTTTCTTGGCTCTTTCACTTTAACGCATTTAACCACTTGTGGGCATCGTTGAGTTTGGTTTTTCTGTAGAGACCGTAATGCTGATGGTAAAAAGGGATTGAAGAAAAGGGCGGCGGAGGAATTAATGACTTAAACGGTGAGGATATAGGAAGTTTAGTTGGTTAATTGGTTACTTCCTTGCCTCTGTTGTAATAAAGGAGATGATATTTGAGAAGAAGTTTACAAATGGAAAGAAAACAGACAAGATAAGAAAAACAACAAAAGATCTGAACAATTACTCATTAAAAAATAAGAATAACAACAAAAGATAAGCTTTAAGAATCATTTAAAAATACTATTGAAATTAATTCAGTCGTGTCCATACCCCTAACTTGGCAGATGAACGAACACCATACGTGAAGGTATTATCATTTTGATCCCTTGTCCAATCTGCATTTGAATACACGTGGAGGACAATGGATGACTGTTTTGTAATTTTGAGACCACAGGTCAAAGTTCGCTTCATACAGTGTAAGATTTTGCGTCATTACCTGCCAACAAAGGACAATTGGGCTTTGTATAAATTGTGACAACATATTAAATGTAGTACTGATTCAGAATGAGTAAAGGATAAATACTAGAGCTTGCTAATTACTCAATGTACTTATGCAGTAGAATCATAGGGAGGGAGCCATCATAGAGTTGTAAACTCAACGGTGACAATCATCAGTGTCAAAGCACCCTACTGTCATGCATGTTATATACTCTTGCAAAATTTCATGAATGTATTTTGGTTCCAAAAGGATCATGACTTGCAATGTTGGACACCGATCTTTAAGTGACAATTTAGAGATATGAAATAAAATTCAATGAGTATTTTGTATATGAATTGTGTTTATAAATGTTTTGTGCCTTAAGAAAAATTGATGAGAAAAAATTTGAGGACTTTGATATTTGAGTAAATTTGTATGAATTATGAGAGTAAAGTGAATGAGTTAATTAAATTGAAAGTTGAAATTAAGAAATAAAGAGAAAGAGTGTAAAAAAGTTGTTAAATTAGAAAGTTTGACTTTTTTGAGTAGAGTTGACTTTTTGATTTGGTTAGAATTTGAGAAAATACCCTTCATGAAAATCGTAACTTTTGTTGAAAGCTTTCTGTCGCTATAAAGAATGAAATTTTTCGATATCGTTAGAAAAAGTGTGAAAATTTGTAGAATTAAGGAAAATTTGGCTTTTTGAGGATGAGAGTTGACATTTTGATTTAGGCAAAATTTGAGAAAATGATCTATATGAAACTTGTAGTGTTTGTTGAAAGCTTTCTGTGGTCATAAAGTATGCTATTTTTCGATGTCGGGATTGAGAGATATGATTTTCCGAAGATAAGGTTCTTTTGCTTTGTTTTTGAAAATGCTATTAAGTATAGATTTGTGTGTTATATGCTTCGAGGCCACTCATCGTATGGATTTAGTATGAATTGAAGTAAGTGGTCTTCATAAAAGTTTTAGATGATATTTTTATCTTTCCATTGATGTAAAGTATGCAATTTTTCGATATCGAGGCTAGGAGTTATGATCGACTGAAATTGGAAAGTTGTTTAGGAAAAGCTGCTAAGGACAGAATCTTCGAGTGGATTTTTTTGACTTCCTTAGAGACCAAATTGATTTTTCTGGATTTCAGGGAAGTTGTAGAGCTTCCTTTTATCTTTCTATTGACACCAAATTTGTCAAATTTCGAGTTCGGGATCAAGAGTTATGATTTTTAGAAAATTCATTCGGTTCTTTTGCTTTTGATCTGACTCTTATTCAATCTTTTGCTTATAATTCCTCCGTCCGACATCCGATTGATTCAATTTTTGAAGCGTTGGATTTCTAAGACTTTTAGATACATTTTCTTTTGGACTTATAATTTTTAGTAGATTAAATGGAAAGATATTGATTGAACCAAAGTGAGAGGATTGGTTTAAGGTTATGAGTTAGATAATTTTCTGAGCATGATTCAGTATTTTGAGAAATTCGGGAGCTGTAGAGCTCCGATTGAGTTGATTCTTGAGGAAAAATAAAATTGAGATATGGGGCTATAAATCATGTGAAGGGGTAGAAATTCAATTTCATCCCTAAGATTGTCAATTTCTGGAAATTAAGTTGGCGTAATGTTCAGTCTTGGATTTTGTGCAGGTCCGATAGAAATTTGGCCAGAACTCTTTCGTTTCTGATCCGATTTGAGAGTTTTTGGTGTAAGTTTTAAAGAGGAGACATAGAGGAACAATGTTCAAGAAGAAAGTTGTGCCAAATTATTTCGTTTAGTCACTCAAAATCAGGATGCAGTTATCAGTTTTCAAGATTCTGTGCAGGGGTAATTTTGGAAGTTAACTTAAATGGAGGGGCATTATGGTCTTTTGGTTGTCATTTTAATGACATGGCAAGAATAAGGGGAGGAGTTGTCGTGGGTAAGCAGAAACTCACGAAAATAAGAAACAAAGAAGAGAAGAACGATGGAGAGAAGAAGAGAAGAGAGATGCCGATGGTGGAGAAGAAGAAGAAAGGTATGAGAGTTTCGAATTTTTGAGCTTTCAAGAGGATTTTCGTGATGATTCAAGGGGAAAAGAGGGGAGAGCATGAAAGTTTCCAAGAGGAGCAAGAACATCCGAAGATGAGGTAAGAGATGATTTGTGATTTTTTGAGTTTTTAATGAATCCTTGGTTTTGATAGCTTGAAAAGGTTGTGGGACTAGATTATCTATGGTTAATTTAAGTGGATATGCTATGATGATGTTCAATTTTGCATTA
>JANZLC010000009.1:21471203-21483114 GCA_026413385.1 Erythroxylum gracilipes
TTCATATAAGATTGAAATTCATGAATGATTTGCAAAGCTGTAATGAGTGACCATATGTTATGCCATGCTATATGAGTTTCTGAATAATAATTATATGTTCTGAACAAATATCTGTGATATATGTGATGTTTGTATGTAATCCGGTGAAATCATCAATGATGGTTCACTCATTGAGTTTGCAAAACTCATCAAAAATTGCAATGTGTCTTTTCAGGTTCTGATGAATTATTCAGTTAGGCTAATTGGAGTATAGCCACTGAGGTCTGATAAAGATGAAGGGGTCAGGATCTGTTTGCACCTGCATCTGTATTTTGTTACGTTGTACTGAAAAGTGTAATCTTAAGTGTTGTACAATGTGTATGAAAATGGTCTTTGAATTGTAAAGATATTATGAAAACAAGTATTTTGTTTTGTATTAGGCCCAAGTGATTACTGAAACTCTGATATTTTTCAATAATGTTTGTATCTTTTGAGATTGAATTTTTTTATAAATATATCAGTGATGTTTGTATGTAATCCAGTGAAATCATCAATGATGGTTCACTCATTGAGTTTGCAAAACTCATCAAAAATTGCAATGTGGCTTTTCAGGTTCTGACGAATTATTCAGTTAGGCTAAATGGAGTATAGCCACTGAGGTCTAATATGGATTAAGGGTCGAGATCAGTTTGCACCTACACACGTCTTCAGTTATTTTATTTTTGAATTTTGTTCCGCAAAAATTGTACAAAGTGTAGATAATGATTTGGTAATGAAATGACTTTATGATTTCAAGTGGTATGTATCTGAAATGGGCCCAAGTTATTGTTGAATACTAATGTTTGTAGTAATTGTAACTTGTAAATGTAAATGTTTTTAAATGACATGAGCCCGATTCAATTAGTGATTTTCGCTTACGTGTACCTTGTTTTAAAGAAACAAAAGTTTTGTAATGAATTTTGATTGAATGATCTTCTAGCATGCCACCCTTGCGGGGTACATACTCGGATATCACCATGGATGTCGAGTACGTGTCTTGTAAGAGTGGGGTGCTACAATAAGGATGTCCAATCTAGTGCTATGAACAACATGTGGTGGAGAGTTTAACTCTCATAAATTTGCAAATTTTTGTAACATACATGGTATCAAACAACAACTGATAATAACCTACATGTCATAATAAAATGGCATATACGAAAGAAAGAATCATACAATCCTAAATATGGTAAGAAGTCTAATGGGAATAACACGGAGCTAAAGAATTTCTAGCCTGAAGTTATTAATTGGAGTCTTCATAGTTTGAATAGAAGTCCAATTCTAGCACTTCAAAATACAAAATTAAAAGAGGTATGGAGTGGTCTCCAACTAGCAGTTAATCACTTAAAAGTTTTTAGATGCATAACTTATGTGATTGTCTTAAATAAGAAAAGGAATAAGCTAGAAGAAATAGGTATTTTTTAGGAGTCAGTGATTATTTTAAAGCTTACATGTTGTACAATCCTTACATTAAGAAGATTATCATCATCCGTAAGATATTTTGAATAAAGACAGCTATTAGGAATGAAATGAGAATGATTATAAGCAAAATATACCTAAATATTTTTTTAATTAAACAATCTTATAACCTGTAGGAATTATAAGGTCTAACAATGGTAACTATTTCATAAAAGACAAAAGGGACACTTTGGACCTAAAATACTTAAATAACACATATCACCCAAGATATTACCTATGTATTATACTTAACTTTACTTTAAGCTATGTGTCATAAACTTCATTGCATAGCCATAGCGTTTCAAAGCCTAGGATATCTACACATTTCATCTTCGTATCGATAACCAAAATCATATGGGATAGCTATGATCCTTTCTTACCCTGGATTCCTTTCGTTGCTTGCTATGTAAATTTTATCCTAAAGAAAATCTTCCTCCTTCAACACTATAATCTGCTGATGGTTTCGTTTGCACTTGGATATTATACATGTCTGCTTGATGCTCTATTGAATTGTTGTACCTTAATAATTTCTTTTAGACATTAGCAATAATGTTAGAATCTTACTAGAAAATTGATCTTATCTTTATTAAATTCTCTATGACATAGCTAATCATGTGTTGTAGGTTTTAGCTATTGAATCCAACAAAATTAGTTCTCTTGCCCATTTAAGGATTTCAGTACTGAGCTGAGTAGTAAATTTTTTAACTCCCTTATAACATCTCACATTCCTTTCCTCCTATAATTTGTAGAGATAAAATCTAGAAGCAATTAAAATAAGTGATATGTCTTCTCCTAAGATAGTAGTTAATAGAAATCGTAATACTAGTCACTAATTCTATCTTAAAGGCATACTTTCTTGATAAAGCTCCATATCACATTAGTGAATCTACATCTAAAGAAAATATTCTCTATAGATTCTACTTACCTTTTACATAATAAGCAAATATTAGTCATCTTTAGGAAATGAAATATATCTAGAGTATTGAGCCTTCCTTTAACTATTAGTCACATATGGAATGATAATTTTGGTATTAGGCATTTATTCCAAATAACTTTGCTCGAGTCTTGGTACTCTATCATCCTTATCGATCCCTATAAGAATCATTAATATATTTCCTTGTGTGCTCCTTCCTGTCCAATTGTATTCATCCCCTATATGTATGGGAACTGTAGGAGGGTAGGAACTACATTGCATCCTCAAGCACATTGCTTCACTGACCTCCTTGAATCCACCCACCCACTTTTGCACTTCTTAGGTACATTTTCATTAAAGGGATGTATTTATAGCTGAGTCCTTACTAGTGGCCTTCTTGACTCCAATTATTGTAGAATAGAGATCTTGTTTTGTCATTCCCTATTTTGCACTTTTAATTCCCTACCATATAATCTCTTATTTTGAGGTCTTATGTGATACACCAAGAGTATCTAGGCTTATTTTGGATTTCCCATAAACTATATATTTTGGAGACGGTAAGGAGCAACTTGTTAAAAATACAGAGCAACACCTGATTCATCTATAGCCATACCTTCACGTCCATAAAGGCTTAGAAGGAGATCCGTATAGATAGTTGACTATGAAGTAATAGGAATTGACCCAACTGAAGATCCACTCACAATTTTTGCTTTATTTTCAGAATGTGATCATTTAATATTTGATGAACCTATCTATCACCAAAATAGAAAAAAGGCTATAGATGATGAAATTGTATCCAATAAAAGAAACAAAATGTAGAAGATGACTGAACTTCCTAAAGGACAAAAAACCATTGATTTAAAAAAGGTGTACAAAACAAAATTGAATGAGAAAGGTGATGTTGATACACATAAAAAGCAATTGGTTATGAAGGGCTATAGGCAAGAATTTGGTATTGATTATAAAGAGGTCTTTGCTCCAGTTGCAAGGCTCCTAAACTTATGGTTGTAGTTGTAGTTCAAAATTTAAGGTTAATCTTTCAATTAGATATGAACTCAAATTTCTTATATGAAGAATTAGAAGAGCAGATCAATATTGATCAACCATGGGGTTATATTTAAGTAGGAGATAAGTATGAAGTGTATAAATTAAACAAGTCTCTCTATAGATTAAAGCAAGCTCCTTGGCATGGTATAGTCATATATAAGTTTATTTGATTTCAAAGTGTCTATGAACATATAATTTTATGCAATTTGAAACTAGTGGAAAAATTATCATAGTTTGCTTGTATATGAACATCTTGATTTGTTTTAGCAATTATAAGGTGATAAATGAGTAGGTCAAGAATTACATGATTTTCGAGTTTGATATATTTGATTTTGTCTTAGTACAATACCTTTTGGGCATAGAAGTTGTTCAATTTGTTGTAGGCAATTTTATTTCTTAAAATCGATATATGCAAGACATCTTAACTAAGATTTTGAAATGCAAGATAGCAATTTGGTTTACACTCTTGCTGAGATAAGTTTGAATCTTGCCAAATATCTGGAAGGAATCAAGATTGTCAGTATAACAAATTTTATAGTATTTGCAAAGAACTATAGATTATAGGATATTATATAGAAAAAAAATAGAAAAACTAGATTTGATTGGATTACATATATTGATTATGCAGGAGATCAAGATGATAAGAATATCACT
Organism: Erythroxylum gracilipes; assembly: GCA_026413385.1. Taxonomy (NCBI): domain Eukaryota; kingdom Viridiplantae; phylum Streptophyta; class Magnoliopsida; order Malpighiales; family Erythroxylaceae; genus Erythroxylum; species Erythroxylum gracilipes. The sequence continues at coordinate 21,475,291 of JANZLC010000009.1, forward strand.
TTTTCTTGTGTTTATGTTGGAAACAAGAGTTATCTTATGGTCATTAGGGAAGCAATATATTATTACTCTTTCAACTGTTGTTGCTAAGTTTGTAGCAACAAATTTTGGAATATAAACTTATTTAGATATCATGTATTAGGTCAAGAAAATGAACCACATATGTGAGTCCAAAGGCCAAATTGTAGAAGATATCTAAATACATCTTTATATAGAAGTACCTATTAAAATATCTAGACACCTTAAAGAATTACTCCTAACTATCTAGAAATTTGTAGAAATATCTTAAGTCTAGAAACATCTTAAAAAATTAGTGGTGGATATTAGTTGTATAGAAAGATTATTGAGTATTATAAATATGGATGCTCCCCTTTTGTAATGATAAGTTAAGATAAGTTGAGTTGAGTATTAGCTACAAGTGAGAGTTCCTCTTCCATTAAGAGTAATTTTCTCATCTTTAAGTTATTACGAAAGTTGTTATTGAGAAATTCAAATTCCTCTCTTAGTTTTAGTTGAGTGTCTAGTTTAAATTTTCTTTATAATCTTTATTAGAAGCCTATCACCTTCCAACAACGATGATATAAGTAATTAGGCTGAGAAATATTTTTAAACAGCTTCATTTTAATTAAGAGGGTTTTACTCCAATTAACTACAACAACATCTCAATTGCCAAAATTGTCCAAAAATTTAGTTTTATATGATAGGAACAAATACATTGATATAAGATACCATTTCTTGCATGACCTTATAAAAGAGAAGATAATTATTCTCATCTATTATAGAAGTAAGGATCAAGTTGCTAACTTGTTCACAAAACTCCTCAAATGAACTACATTTCAAAAGTTTAGGAAATTGCTTAAAGTATGTAGTGTGGAAGATTTTGTGCAAGGGAGAGTTTTTTTAAAATCATTTAACTTATATTTTAAACATTAGTTTAAGAGAGGGTATTAGAAATAAATTGTTTAGCAGTTAGAATATTAGTTAGACCAAGTCTCTTTGCAATATTCTTGTATATTTGCAAAATTTGACTGTCTTATTCTTTAGGAGATTATTTTCCTTATTTGCTATATTTTTTATTTATATCTATGTTAATTTATGCTTTCATTCAATTTATATAACGACTTCAACAATCATGAATAAAGCATGCACAAAACTTATTTTCACATCTTGTTTTTACTTATTTAAAATTAAAGAATGAATCTTTATACGATAAAAAGAAAAATAGAAGATAAGCTAAAGAATCATTCAAGATCATTTTTATTATCGTTAATATGTTTTTTTCTTTTGGAAAAATTATTGTTAATATGTTAATTATATATTTTCTAGGTAATAATTAGTTAAACCTATTTTATTATTAAGCAAATCATTCCTAACATTGTTCGAATTTTTATATAGTTGATAATTGTAGTTTTGATCATTTCTACATATTAGATAGCCTGTTATGTTATTCATCTTTATTAAAGTTTCTTACCCCTGCACTGCAATTTTCTATTGAAAGCTTTATCTGTTAGAATTTCCAATGTTCGATTCAAAAGTTATATTTCTCTCATATCATTCGATAGGTCCCTACAAATTTAGCACTTTCTTAATAGTAATAAGATGATAAGTAAGAGAAAGTTTTGTTCAGCACAAGTTGATTTGAAGTTTTTGCATTGTGTGTGGAAGTGTTATTAAGGGAAACTTATTTAATTTATTTACATGTGATGAATTAAATAATATTTAAAGTGATGTGCTTTGTTTTTATTGATATTGTGTGAAGATATGAATACATTAATATATACTGTTGGTAATGTACAAGATAAGATGAAATAAAATGTACAACTAAAAGTATTCAGATGATACATATAAAAGATTAGCAACAAAGTGATTTGGTGTTAGAATTCTTTATAAATAGGATATGTGCTATCAGCCCCCCTCAAGCTCATAATTGGATGAAATCGAAAGCTTGTCCTAAATTTGATGAAACACAGAAGAAGATAAAGCTTTAATCATAATATTAACAATTTGGATTAGATAAAGAGATATGTTTGATAAAAAACTCTTTGTAAGTAATTAAATTATGAATAAAATGAATTTTAATCTTAATGTGCTTTGTGTGAGCAAGAAAGATTAGATCTGCAACAAGAAAAGAGTAGGTCACAAGTGAGATAGTTTGAGTTCACAGAGAAGAGACGTAAGTTAACAAAATTCAGTCGTAGTGAGGGTGATGTTTTTGTATTAAATTATAGTGCTAGGTTTGGTAATAGTGAATTATTTTTTGGCACTCTAGGAAATGAGGTTAGGTCTAAAAAAGATGTAATAATCAAATGTGGAACAACGATCATTAGGACAATTAACCTAATTAGCATCGCAGTAGGTATGAAGAGTTAGTGAGGGTGATTTAGTAAAGTGAATGCTGTGAGAAGTTGTGGAACAAAAATATTACAAAATTCGTCTGTCAGTTTAACAAATATTAGTAGGACAATAAAAAATGGAGATACTTTGTTTACTACAAACCAGATATTAAGATGAGTATGACAAAGGTATTGAAGGGTTCTTACATTATTACCATACTCAGTAGGATCAAAAAGAGGAAGGCCATGATTTTTAAAAAGTGGAAAAGTGGGGTGATCAATATGGGAGCTAGTTTAGAATTAATAAGGCCAGTGTGAAGAGGAAAATCTTAGATATACTAAGTTTAGGTGAGAAGAAGACCATAAAAAGTATATCGAGCTTCAATGCTAAGAAAATGATAAAGTGGACCCAAGTCTTTAATTAAAAATGGTGAAATCAAGGTTATGAATAAGGGAAGTGATGAAGGATTATGAAGAACATTTAACCAAGATATCATCTACAAAATACTAAGAGAAAGGTGGTATGAGAGGTTTTACGAATAAAGAGAGATGTATCATATTTGGAGGAAATGAAATTGAGTTTAAGAAGTTTTTGACTCAGGCGATCTAGTCAAGCCTGTGGAGCTTGTTTGAGATCATAAATAACTTTATAAAGTTAACAAACATAGTTAAGATAATAAGAATCTGTAAAGCTAGGTGGTTGAGTCATAAAAGCTAGTTCTTTGAGATACCAATAGAGAAAGACATTATTAACATCATCAAGCTTTCAAATGGACCCTTTTCACACCAATTGTTGAAAAGGGACAGAGTGAGAATAAGGTGGATAGTGGTGGGTTTGATGAAAGGACTAAAAGTGTCAGTATAATCAATTATTGTAGTATGACAGTATCCTTTAGCCATAAGACGAGCTTTATAATGCATAATGGAGCCATCAAGATTTCTATTAGTGCAAAAAAACATATTTGTAACCAATAATATTTTCATTTGATGAAGGAGAAACAAGAGACCATGTGTTACTAAAATGAAGAGTTATGAACTCATTAAGAATAGCTTGACACCCATAAGGAAATTTGTTAGCTCGAGTAAAAGGTTTCATATTAGGAGAAGAGTGGTGAAAGGTGGTAGAAAAAGTTTTGTAATTAGAGAAGGTTTAAGGAATATGAGTGTGTACATGAGTTTATGGGATGAGAAGGTGGAGGTGGTTGAGATGATAGATTCAGAGAAGATTTTGAGGGGCGGTTGAGAAAATAGGTGGAAGGGGTAGGGGTAAAAAGATGGTAGAGGAATTTAAAGATGGAGAAAGGGAGGGTTGTTTATAGGGAAAAGAATTCTTAAGAAAATGAACATGTTGAGAGATATAAATTTTAGACATAGTAGGATCAAAACAACAGTAATCTTTATAATGAGAGGAGTAGCTAAGGAAGACACGTAATGTGGATTTGGGTGAGAGTTTATCAAGACAGGTGGAGCCTCAGAAGTAAAAACAGGTACAACTAAAGACATGAAGATGAGAAAACTGGGTTTGATATGCACAAGGTAATTTATGTGAAGATTTGTGATAAAGAACAATAGTAGGTAACAAATTGATAAGGTAAACAGTAGCGAATGCCTCAAAGTAAAGAATTTGGGAAGAAAGGCAAGAAGCAGAGTGAGGCTGTTTTAGTAATATGTATTTACTTTCATTAATACCATTTTCTTAGGGAGCATAAGGATAAAAAATACGAAGAGTATTGCATGAGTGTTGAGATAGTGGGTAAAGGCTTCTTTGATGAGTTTAGGAGCTCCATCATATTGAAAGGATTTCATGATAGTGGAGAAAAAAATTTCAGTAATAGTTTTAAAATTTTGAAAGTTGTGTAAGGCGTGATAGTTTTGGGTTAAGAGAAAAATTCACATAAAATGATTAAAATCATCAACAAAAATAATAAATAGTGATAACTAAAAAAATATATTGTTGACCAGGGTTATTTTTGTGTATATATTTAGAAGTTAATTTATAGTGGTCTCTCTTTATAATTGAGAGATCTCTCCCTATAACTGGGAGATTTGATAGCTAAAATATCTCCTAGATCTCTTATATATATACGATAGAAGTCATATTTACAGATTTCAATTCAATTCAATATAGAATTGTTTTCTTTATTGTTTTTCTTTAGATATAAATGGGGAAGGGCCCCGAATATTACAATGAACAAATTGTAAAGGTTATGTAAAGATACAAGAAGATAAGAGAAATGAAAGATAAATACTTTTTCCTTGAAGATAAGAGGTACATAATTTCATAACATTTGATTTAGTAGGTAAAAAAGTGGACAAACTAGAAGGTGTAGATTGACATAGATGACCTAGACACTAGTGCTAAAAATCAAATAAAGCAGTAGAGGTTGTGAATCCAATATGATTTTTGGAAGTGTAAAGGAACCTTCGTTAGGTATAGATTAATAAGGATGGGACTTGCAGGAAGTGGTATCTGTTAGGAAAATGATGAGCATAAAATCAAGTTAGTTGTTATACTTATATGATACAAAAGCTCTATCTGTTGTATCTAATTGATATCATCTCACGTAACAAATTTCTTTATATAAATCAATGGATCCCACCACGAACGAGTCTGGGAAAACCAATTTACATGGTATGAGAGCAATCTACGATCCTAAGCCTCCCTTTCTTCTAGTTTTTGTCTTTCAAATGGCTGCTACCCTCCCTTCTCTGTCTACTTCCTCTTCTTCCTCCCTTGTTCCTCAAATGTTTTCTATCAATAACTCAGATTTTGTATATGAAAAGTTAGATATGACAAATTATCTCACCTGGTCCTACCTCTTCAACCTCGTCCTTGACATATATGATCTATCTGATCATATTTCACCATCACCTTAGACTCCTTATGAAACCATTCTCTCTTCTGATGGCAAAACAAGTACGGTGAACCTAGCTTATACCTTATGGTACAAACTAGATCGCCTTATCCTTAGTTTGATCAATGTTACTGACAAAAAGGAAGTTCTACCTGTTTTATATCACTCTAAAATAGCGTCTAAAGCATGGAATTCTTTGTCTTCTCATTTTCTAGATAAATCTACCGTTAGGGAACTTCAATTGAAATTTGCACTCAACAAACTAGAAAAAGGTTCTTTATCTATTGATGCCTGTTGTCAAAGATTTCAAGAACTTGCTGATTCCTTAGCTACAATTTCAATAACCTGTCTTTGATCGTGAAAAAGTTAACCATGTTCTCCAGGGACTCTCTCAATCATATGAGTCATTAGTTACTATTGCATCCAATCAGAAACCACCATCAACATTCATTGAGCTTTAGATGATGTTGTTGAATCATAAGGCTCGACTAGACAACATTGATTTTGTTTTTTCTACAATAACATAAAGTAGTGCTTCAGGATCATTGGATGCGGGTGTAGTGCTTTGAAAAAAGGATATAGAATGGAGGAGGTGCTACTACGATGAAGTATCATACCTATTTTTGAGTCCTTCATGAAAAAACCCCATAGATGAAATTCAATAAAACATTTGTTACAATAGTGAACTTTCGAACAGAAATTAGATTCTTATGTAAATAAGGGACATGTAAAGTATTATTGAGGTAGAAGGAGAGAGTATTAAAAGGTAGCACCATATCATCAACAAATAAAATTGGCAATAATTCACCATTTCTAGTAGCAATAGATGTAAAGCCAGAATATGGGCAAAAGAAAACTGCATACCCGGTGAATGTGTCATGTGTGAGGTAGCATTAGTGTCAAGATACCAAGTCGGATCAAAAGAGTCTTCCATGTTTAGACCAACAAACAGCCTTTTGTAGGAGCATTAGTTGGACAAGTAGAAGCTATGTGACCATATTGAGTTGGACAGGTAGAAGTCATGTGACCATACTTAGTTGGACAGGTAGAAGCCATGTGACCATACTGAACACAATTATAGCGGTAACTAGCAAAAGAAGTAGGGCTAACTGGAGCTTGAAAAAGAGGAGTAGGTCCGAGGAACCCTCTACCATATTGTCCTGCTGAGAAGGGATAGAAAGTACTATACCCAAGAGCTCCACAAACACGTGAGTAACCACCTCGAGAGCACCCTCTTCCACCACCACGCAGACTGTGAGAACCAGAAGATTGAGGTAATGAGGTAGAACGGGAAGAGGATTGCTGAGACGTCATAGCAGTAAAGATAAGAGTAGTTTGAGGGGCTGAAGTAGCAACAAAAACAGAATCAATGTTGTCAAGTAGAGCCTCATAATTGAACAACATAGTCTAAAGCTCAACAAACATTGGTGGTGATTTCTGATTGGAGGCAACAATGACCAATGACTGATATGATTGAGGGAGCCCCTAGAGATCACAAATAACTTTTTCGCGATCAAAGAGACGTTGTTGAATTACAGCTAAGGAATTAACAAGTTCCTAAAATCTTTGACAATAGGCATCGATAGATAAAGAACCTTTTTGAGTTTATTGAGTGCAAATTTCAATTGAAGTTCCCTAGCAGTAGATTTTTCTAGAAAATGAGAAGACAAAGAATTCCATACTTTATAGGCTGTTTTAAAGTGATATAAAAAAGGTAGAACTTCCCTTTTAACAGTAACATTGATCCAACAAAGGAGATCTACTTTGTACCACAAGGTATAGGCTGGGTTCACCATGGTTGTCTTGCCATCGGAGGAGAGAATGGTTTCAAAGGGAGTCTGAGGAGATGGTGAAATATGATTAGATATATCATATATTTAAAGGACAAGTTTGAAAGTAGGACCATGTGAGATAATTTGCATATCTAACTTTTCAGATACAAAATACGAGATATTAATAGAAAACACTTGAGGAACGAGGGAGGAGGAAGAGGATGAAGAAAAAGAAGGGAGGATAGTAGCCATTTGAGAGATAAAAACTAGAAGAAAGGCAGGCCTAAGATCGTAGATTGCTCTCATACCATGTAAATTGGTATTCCTGCACTCATTCACAGTGGGATCCATTGATTTATATAAAGAAGTTTTTTATATGAGATGATATCAATAAGATACAATAGATAGAGATTTTGTATCATATAATAACTAACTTGATTTTATCCTTATCATTTTCCTTATCTTGGAATGTAAGCCCTTAATGGCGTGTCAAACCGATCAAAAATAAATTCCTACTCAAGAACACTTAAATGAGTAAAGTGGTGAATAGGGTCGAACCACAGAGACCAGTGTAGTAATTGTTTATTTGTGTGAAATCAAAAATAAAAATAATATAAAAAATATAAAAACAATTGATTTGGGGATGATTAATTTTAAAACACGAAATCACGTAGGAAGAAATCAAAAATAAAGATTAAAAATACTATGAAGAAAAGCCTAGCCAAGGTACTCTCCCTTTTGATACCGTAATTCGATCATAGACTCAAAAATGTAAATTTTCGTTCATTCTTATGGACAAAGTTATAGCAGACCGTGAACAGCACAAATCTACCAATCCATTCGTAATTATTCGATAACCCCGAGTAA
>JANZLC010000009.1:21510224-21521606 GCA_026413385.1 Erythroxylum gracilipes
AAATCAAAATTTATATATTTTAAAATTATATTTTAAAATTAATTATATTTATTAATAATTATTAAATTAATTTTATAGTGCAAAGTATTCGATTGACGTGATTTGCAAGTTATTACGTCAATCAAGAGGTTTACTAAGTGAACATCCAAATGGTAGTAACTGTGAATTTCTCCATTTAAAAAAAATTATTTTTGTCAACCAAATCTAATTATTTTAGGATGAGTTGAGTTATAATATTCAAGATTGGATATGAAGTTAAATCCATAATTTATATTTTTAAATCTAAATTTTATCAAAATTATCATTAAAACTAATGATTAAAAGGTCGAATCGGTTTGACTATAAATATTTTGAACTGATCAAACTTTTTGATTTATTTCAATTTAGTTTATAATTTCCAGATTCAATTTATTTTAATAACTCGTGTTGTTAAAAAATTGTTTAGTTTATTAATTAATCAATCAATTTTTATAAATTAAAATTAACTAATCAATTTTTATTTAAGAAGTCTCACTTTTAATTAAAATTTAACTTCTTTTACTAAGTAATTACAATCTTCTGTAATTATATTTTAAAACTTTCAACTTTATTTCGATTACGATTATTTAATACATATTAAACTTTTAAACTTTAATCCTAATTTTTTATCGGTTTAACTTTTTTTAAAATGTTGATTAAAGCATAATGAGTTTAAACTTTTTTTCTTTTCGTATTTATAAATAGAGATGACATTTAAGCCTGGTCCAATCCAATCGAGGCCAAATCTACCACTTATCATAAAAATGACATTGTTTATAGAAAATAAATATTTTTTATTTTTAAATTTAATAGATTTATTTATTTAATACATATTTAAAAGATAACGATTGTGAGTTTATCCTATTAAAAAAAATTATGACTCAATAAAATCTATCAGGCCATGCTTAGATTTGGCCCATCTATTGTCATCTCTATCCATAAGATAGAATTTCTTCCTTGATCTACTTGTTTATGATTGTTATGGCATACGTGTCCAGCAAGCAACGGATAAAACCTGCTGGCCAAATGTTTTCTTCTGCATTTCACCATATACGTTCATGCCAATGTTTTGCTCCCGTAACGTAGTTGGCGGCTAACTACAACTGAGGTGTTGTTCTGTTTCTTCTGCATTTCACCATATATGTTCATGCCAATGTTCTGCTCCCGTAACGTAGTTGGCGGCTAACTACAACTGAGGCGTTGCTCTGTTTCTGCTGCTCTACGCAAAAGACAACTGAATACATATATGTAATGATTGTTTCTGTTAGAAAAGCAGAGCAGAGCAGCCATTAATAATGCCACCTCCAACCTTGATTCTGATATATTATCGGTAACTACTAATTAAGACAGCAAGTCACCAGCTTTGTTGCAAGGTCTTTGAACATTTCTGATATGATTAATCATTAATTTTGATTCACGTAAGGATGTTAATATTCCGGTTTCAACTTGAGAATGATTTGCCTAGTCCGAGTTCTATCAGATGTAGATAAACGGTTCGAACTCGAGTCTATTTAAAGTTTAAGCCGTTGTTTTAAAAATTGAATCGGATCAAATTAATAGTGAAGCTTGAATTAGTTGGTTTGATTCAGGTAAATAATTTTTATTGTTAAAAATTAATTAGTTTTTACAAATTAATTCATTTTTATAAGCTAAAATAAATAAATTAATTTAATAATTTATTTTTAATTAAATCTTAAATTTTTTATCAATAAAAATAAATTTTTAGAACAATTTTTAAATTATTTAAATTTATTTAATATTTAACTGATTTTATAATAGTCTAACAATAATTATACCTTTTAAATTATATATCTTGTATCTTATTGGTTTAATGTTCGATTCAAATTTTAAAATATTAATTTAAGTATATTATTTTAAAAATCTAAGCTTATATATATATATATTATTTAAGTCGAATTTCTTAGATTTGTAAATTAAGGGAGTGTTTGTTTCCAATTTTATTTTTGATTTTCTATTTTTGTTTAAAAATTCAATAAAAAATCTTGTTTGTTTGAATTTTTTGTTTCTGATTTTGGTTTTGATTTTTTCTAGTTTTCAAAAATTATGAAAACTACAAAAAGTATTTTTTATTTTCTGCTTTTGTTTTTCTTCATAATATGATTTACTATCATTTAAATATATATTATTTAGTTTTTAATAAAAATTATGAATAATTTAATTTAACATTTTATTTATATATTTAGTAAATTAAAATTAATTATAAAATTATGAATAATTTAATTTTATTTAATTTTTATAATTAAATTTAAAATATATAAATATTCAAATAAAAGTGATTTAATAATTAAATTAATTTTCAAGTAAATATTAAATATTAAATTATTTATTTTATTAAAATAACATAATTTTATTAATAATTTGTTAATAAATATTATATAAGAGATTAAATAAATTTATAATTAAAAATAATTTATCTTAAATTTTATCTAAAATGTAATTATTATCAGTGATAAAAATATAACTACGCTAACATTAACAATTAAGCAAGTTTTTGTTTTTATTTAAAAGAAAAACATAAACAAAAAAATAAAAAATTGAAACTGAAAACTACAGTAAAAAGAACAACAGAAGTAGTCCGTTTCAATCAATAATGTTTCTTCCTGGTACCATTCCCTTATAAATCAACCCAAAAGACAAAACCGTCTAGAGTTTGTCCCTTTTTTATCATTAATATTATCAAAAAAAGTGAAATTCAAAATAAATGTCGCTGGGAAGGACGTTAAACTTGGTAACTGTTGATCCTGACATGGTCTATATTCAAGTTGAAAGGAGCTTAAACGTAATTAGTTAAACAAGTCTTGAGAACGATGACTTGTCTTCCAAACACACGTCCCAATCACCGCATTTACTTGTATGTTCATGTCCTTTTCATCCTCGAAGGAACATCTGTGCCCGCAAAAACTGAAATAAGTACAAACTAACAGAAAGTACAAACTAACAACATCAATACAATACGTATACATAACTTGTAACCATAAAACAATTTTGTTTCGATACCATAATCGTCAACTTCCTCCGAGTGATGAACACGTGGGACAAAAAAATGTATGAACTTCACGCGTAAAAATCATGTGATGATTGATTAATTTTATCTTTTCTTATGATTACATTATGATGAAAGAGTTGTATGTCATGCGTAAATAATTATACATTTAGTTACGTATTAATTATAATTTCAAATATAGCTTTAGTTTTGTTATTAATAATAACAATTTCTAGTAAAAATTTTGATAACAAGATCTGAAAAAGTCTAATAATATTCAACTTTATTTTTAAATAACAGAGATACTTTTTTTTTGACAAAAATTGCTGAATTGTTTTTATATAATGAGAGAACTCACAACTACAATTTTAGAAATATATATCAAACAAATTATTGAGAACATTTGAATAAATAACTAATCTTCGATGCAAAGTCAAATTGTTTATTTTAGAGATACGTCAAAATCCTTGGATAGTTCCCATTAATGTGGTTGAATAATACAGGAGAACTACATTGATTGATGAAAATGACTGAATATATTAAAAATTCTAAATTAGTTAATAAATTACATGAATCATCGGGAGAGAAAACAAAATGCAAAATAGTTTCTATTAATTTTGCGAAGCAATGCAAAATCGGATTGGGGCATACGAGTGTTCGCGTTCTCATTGGCGTACGAAAACGGCGCAGTTCCCTCTCCGACAGCTACGACGTCATCAGTGGAAAACACAGGATCCCACCCTCCAGCGCGTACTACACCAGTCCAAATGCCAAAGATTTAATTACCTATCCACGTTCCTTCATGCACCCGTTGCGGCGCTTCTCTATAATCTATAGATGCATTATCATAATTTTTACATACGGTCCTACTATAAACACCTTTTTTTGTTTTTTGTTTTTTTTTCTCGTCAAAAGGCTTCTCTTCTTCGGTTCTTCCCTATATATACACCTGCCAACTTACGTCCTTCTAGCACCAAAAAACCATAAATAAATCACACTTGTTCTAGCCATCCATATATATCTTCTCTCAGTCCCAGTTTCTCTAGTTGTAATCCAACAATGAGAACCGACATAGATAGCTTCTGGGTCTTTGCCTTGGTCTCCAAATGCTCAGCCTTTACACGAGAGAACGTTGCATGGTCCGTTCTGATCATCACCCTAGCTTGGCTAGTCATTACCCTTATTTACTGGGGTCACCCTGGTGGTCCAGCCTGGGGGAGATACTACTTCAGAAGAATTTCTTGCTCTTCAGGTAAGACCATTCCAGGTCCTAGAGGCTTGCCCTTAATTGGCAGCATGAACCTCATGATGTCTCTTGCTCATCACCGAATCGCTTCTGCAGCCGAGACATGCAAGGCTAGAAAGCTTATGGCTTTTAGCCTCGGCCAGACTCGCGTTATCGTCACGTGTAATCCTGACGTTGCTAAGGAAATATTGAACAGTTCGGTATTTGCAGATCGTCCCGTGAAGGAGTCTGCTCATAGCCTATTGTTCAATAGAGCAATTGGGTTCGCTCCTTATGGGGTATACTGGCGGACTCTCAGAAGAATCGCGTCTGCACATCTTTTTTGCCCGAAACAAATCAAAGCTGCCGAGGCTCAGAGAAGGGCAATTGCTTCTCAGATGCTTGATATGTTTAAGGAAGAAGAACAAAGTTTCACAGTTCGTGGAATACTGAAACGAGCTTCACTTAACAACATGATGTGTTCGGTTTTTGGCCGGGAATATAGATTGGACTCAGTCAACAATGAAGTTGAAGAACTAAGAGAACTGGTTGACCAAGGATACGATCTATTGGGTACACTAAACTGGAGTGATCACCTTCCTTGGCTATCAGATTTTGATCCTCAAAAAATCCGGTTCAGATGCTCAAACCTCCTGCCACAAGTGAACCGCTTTGTCAGCCGAATTATTTCCGACCACAGAGCTTCAACTTGCAACGAAACGCGAGATTTCGTTGATGTTTTACTGTCTCTTAAAGGCTCCGAAAAGTTATCAGACGCCGACATGATCGCCGTCCTTTGGGTGAGTATCCCAAGCCGTACCATGTTCAGTGTACTGTTTTTTAATTTAAATTTGTACCAAGTTGTACTAACTGTAGGATTTGACGGTTTCTCTTTGTGTAGGAAATGATATTCAGAGGCACCGATACAGTTGCGGTTTTGATGGAGTGGATTTTAGCAAGGATGGTGCGTTATCCCGATGTTCAATCATTGGTGCATGATGAACTTGACAAAGTTGTTGGCAAATCAAGAGCCGTAGCTGAGTCAGATACACAAGGCTTGGTGTATCTACAGGCGGTCGTAAAGGAAGTGTTGAGGCTACACCCACCAGGCCCACTTCTCTCGTGGGCCAGACTAGCCATCACTGATACACTCGTTGATGGGTACCACGTGCCTCAGGGGACCACCGCAATGGTGAACATGTGGGCCATATCTAGAGACTCGGACTTCTGGGCTGACCCGCTCCGATTCAACCCCGAGAGATTCTTGACGGCTAACGCGTGTGAGACGGAGTTTTCTGTGCTGGGGTCCGACCTAAGGCTCGCACCGTTCGGTTCGGGTAGACGGGTCTGCCCCGGTAAGGCCTTGGGCTTAACGACGGTCACTTTCTGGGTGGCATCGTTACTGAATGAATATGAATGGCTACCGTCCGATGGAAATACCGTTGACCTGTCAGAAGTTCTAAAGCTCTCTTGTGAGATGGCAAGTCCTTTGACCGTTAAGGTACGGAGTAGGCGCTCTTAAAAAAAAAAAAGGGAAGAAAAGAACAGAAGAGTACTTTGTTGATGATCCAACAGATATAATGAAGTTGTCTTTACTGTAATTTCCATGTTTTTACTTCGGTTGTTGGAGCTGTCTTGAAATCTCTTATTTTGTATGACGAGTGTTTACTGTTGTAAATACGGTTTAATGGTAAGAATATATGTTACGGCTTATTATCCTTTTATTTCTAATTCTGGCCATATTTTCATTACATCAACTAGTTAAAAGCATCGGACTCAGGTATACGTGTCACTGATGTTCATATTGATTAGTGTTGTGTCCTATTATAAGTTAAGATTTTTGTCTAATATTACGGTGTTTTATTGTGTCCAATAAAATTTAACCATTTATTAACGCGAGTCTCTCATGAATTTCACATAGATCCCGTAAAATAAATGGTTAAAATTTTATGAGACAGAATAAGATAAAATAATATTGGACAGAAAATTTAGACTCCAACAATTTAGCCATAGCCTGTCAGTATCAGATGAAGCATAAATTGTGGTGAAAGATCTTTTAAACATCGGAATACAAAGAAGATATTCTGGTGCATGGCATCAGGCGGATGTAGAGTGTAGACTAGTTATAAATATTTATAAACCACTTACTATTGGTTGATAAAATATGGTTGACTTAAGTTACATCGTTCTGACGTCCTACTGACCTAATCCCGTAATTTACTACTGGATAGTTCCTGTCTATGCGATGAGCCAAAGGAACACTTGGAATTAGTGTGGTTTACATGGACAAAGGGAACGAAAAGGAAAAAGAATATAACAATTATGCCAGTTTGATCGGTATGGATATTGACTTTTTGTTGCATCCCACGCTAAATTAGTTGAAACTAGTTATTATATCGATTAATTTTTTAAATTGTAACACAACAATAATTATTTATATCAATTCTATTGTTCGGTATCGAATCATTAATTTGTAAAATAGTTTATTAAAAATATTAATTTAAAAATTAAAGTAAAAGATATGTATCTCTTTTATGGTTTTAAAAATATTATTTTAATTTTTAAATTCAAATAAAAATAGGGATAAAGCACATATAATATGAATATCTCATATTCATCAACCAATTGTTATTTACATGACAATCAAACTTTACTCTTAAATTTGAACTAAATTAATTAAACTCGACCTAGATTAATATTTTATCATAATTATTTTAAATTATTAATTTAAATTGAGTTTAGTTGATTTTAATTAGGTTTAAAAGTTGACTTAGATTATTATATTAATGAAATTTGAGATGAGTTTTTTAATTAAAAATTAGGAAAAAAATTTCAAGAATTTTAAATTTTAAGATTTGATTCTAAAATATCTTAAACCACAAAAAAAGTATATCTCTTTTACATTGTAAATTATCATAAATACTTAAAATTTTATTTAATATGAAAAAAGAAGAGTTGGCTCGTACCGCACTTCTTAACAGAACTCCAATAACTATACCAGCTACAGTATGAAAAAACGGACAACAAAATGGCACGTGTACAAGGAGGTCGTAGGTTGTTGTGGTGCATTCGGCACATACAATGAGAACTATTGAGAGGACCATATGGAGCCAACGACAATGGTCCAATTAACAATTCAATCCCTTCTCTTAATGAAACTGATAATGACTTGCCACCAGTTCCATTAACTCAGGTTCTACTATTCATAGCCTCCCTCACCGGGAATTGCCCCTCGATCGTTAAGACATACATTGTGACTGCTTATGAAATCTAAACACAAGAAACAAAATACCAGATGGTCTGCTACTTAGGTTTTGGATAAGGAACATGGTAGCTTAAAACTGCGGTGAGTGTCCATTGACTAGTTTAAACTCGTCCTTTTCAATCCGATTTCGGCGTGGATAGATAGTTGTATTGTCCCCAAGTTGCTAATTATGATATTTCTTGGGGGTTTGAGGACCACTTAGGTGCAATAGTACATACATAATTTATTCGATTTGTACATTATTCGATTTGTCATGTGTTATGTGTCTTAAGTGCATACAAAGAAAATGGCTATGTTACGTACTTACGTGTGAGTGGACAAAGAAGAAAATGACCTTGTCTGGGTGACATGGTAGATCTGATGCATTCCAGAGTTTTAATGGAAATAAATTACGTTACTGATGTGACTGTTTCAGAAGAACACAAGTCATCGATCCAACATTTGGAGAACGCTGTCTTGTTTGGTCCTAAACCTGAACCGTTTACTAATGTTTTGCATTGGTGAATGGTGACCCGTTCAGAATGGAAGAGTTTCAGTTTATAACTATATGTCATGTGTTCTTTAGACATTTCACCTTTTAAGCATGACTATGCTTTTTTTAATCTATAATTAAGTCAGGTTAATAATGGGTGAGTTAAACCTAATCAATATGTTACATATGTGACTCAAGTCTATGGAAATAATTAATATTTGACATGTGACTCGAGTTTATTAATACAAAAACAAATATTGTTTAGTATAATTAACTAAAATAATGTTATTTTAATTTGTAAGTTATATTAAAATAATGTTGTTTTATCAATCTGAGTGAATCGATCCCCTAAATTTAATTTTGATTTAAAATCTAATCAATTTAGATTAGTTTCTATTAATTTTGAATCGAATCAAATTGAATAAAAATTGTTAATTTAAAATAGAATATAATCTGTTAAATAATTACAAACATAATTTTAATAACCTTTCACCCTAATCTTTATTTTTTATTTAAATCTTTTAAATATTAAAATTTCTAATTAATTTCTTAAGTTTTACTACCTATTCTATGTTGGAGACTTTTGTTAAATTGACATGATATAATGAAAATGATACGTATTTTCCATTTAATGTCTTAAACAAACATTAGTGGAAGTAATAGTAAGTAAAACTTAAGAATTGAATTAAAAATTTTAGTGATCAGAATACTGAAATAAAAAATACCATTAACTTCAATGACTGAAGTAATGTGTATTCCTAAAGAAATTAGTCTCTCTTATGTCATTTATTACAAAGAAAAAATAACTGTGATGTATGATCACACGAAAATGATGCTTATCATAAAAACTGCTCAATCAAAACTTGCCAGAAAGCAAAAGAAACTTACTGCAGCAATGTAATTAAACATAATGATGACTAAATGGATAAGGATGTATTAATAATTATAAGGTCCAAGTTGGATCTATCCAAGTTCATCTCCTATTGCAAACTTCACTTTCGGTACAGTTGGTGAAGTAGCCAGCTTCTTTAATTTCATATTCCTGATGTAGCTGGCAATTCAGCATATCCCAGGTATCACGCAGAATTAAAGTGCCAATGTTACTGACGACGAACTATCCAATTTACTTGTGTCGGCAACGTAAAAATTGTTGGAAATTTATGTCAACTTTTCATACTTAATTATACTTCAAATAACAGACAGAGATATATACCTGTAGAAGAATTGACTCGTCTGTTCTGCACCTAAACTCGACGTTTTCCGAGTACACGAGTTGGAGTGATCGGAGTCATATCACATAGACAGACCCACATAAACTGTTCTTCCTCTGCATTATTGCTATCCATGTTTTTGTTTCAACGATTCCTGTTCTTTTCAAAGGCCATTGCAGCTTTCCCACATAATAAACGGGGACAAAAACTGGTCTCCGTTCCATCTCTTGAAGTGTTTATGGTTTTCACGACAGTCTATAATTTAAAATAAGACAGACCACGTCTTGAATCGTTTCTTATAGTCCAGTTTTTTGGTTATTTCTGGGTACATATTTTCTCCTAATACTATATATATGTTTCGAGTTTTATGATAACCCATTATTTAGATTTAGACAATTTACATCTTGAATCTTTTCTTATAATTCATTTTTTAGGTCATCTTTTTATATAATACTTCTCGTATATAAGAAAGAGCCTTGGTGATTATAAAATTACAGGTTTTAATTGTTAAAAATTTTCCTATTTACACGAATCACGTAAATATTAAGACTCATGTTAATTGTTATACGAATCACATAAATAGTCTTTTTATAAAAAATATAACAAAAGACCGCATATATTGATGATTTCGGGCCCGTTTGGTTGAGCTTTTATTAGTAGAATTTTTGTCAGTAGAGCTTTTCTGAGAAGAGCTTTTTTAAAAAGCCAATTAACTGTTTGACTGTCAATTAAAAAAACAGCTTTTTAAAAAGAGCTTCATACAGTAGACTGTTTGCTTTTGTTGTTATTTATTTTCATTTATTATACAATGAAATGTAACATTTTAGATCATTCGTATTATTCTTAATTATATATTTGTATGATAATAAATAATACTTGTATATTAATTATTATTATTGTTTATATGTAAAATATGTGAAAAATAATATTAATAAAAATAAATAAATAATTATTATTTTAAATTTTAATTTGTTATAAATTTTGGAGACACGACTGTTGTAAAATTATAGATTATATAAATTTTGGAGACACGACTATTATTGTTTATATTATAAATTTTCAAACTTTCTGTCAAAAACAAGCCTTTGTAATCTTTTTGACAGATTCTCCCTTCTTCCTTGGTGCTGCTTCAGTACCTTCTCTGAAACCACTCTTGAACTTGCGAGGGACGTTGCGAAGGTACCTCATCCTTCTAGTTCCAGTTGTCTTTCTTCTTATAGCTTTCACACTCCAGTTATACTTTCTCTTACGAGCAACGGGATATGCACAGGCGGCGCAACGACTCTTCTGTAGGTGGAAGCTACGACGGCCACGCTTTACGCAGAGGGTGCGAGTCTTGTTCCTCCTCTTCCCAAAACTCCCTGTTCCCTTTCCCATTTCAGCTGCGACAGAGAAGCCCTTTAGCCTGCGGAGTTATCTTTTTGACAGATTCTAGTACGTCTTTGCAGATTTTGTTTGCTTTTTAAAATCAGTAAATCACAAGTTATAGTCGGAGAAGACGCTAGAGTCGGCTACAACACAGAGAGAAACACTATATGAGAGGAGGACCTTTACGTAAGTGACGGAAAGTCACTTTAAAAAGAGCTTCCCGAAAAAGCTGTTATTGGGGCTTTTCAGAAAAGCTTCAAATTATAGCTTTTAAAAAAGTTGTTTTTGAGCTTTTAAAAAAGCTGTTTCTACTACAAAAGCGCTTTTAAAATGTATAGCCAAACACCAACATTTTCTTCAAAATAGCTTTTGCTATAGGCAAAAGTACTTTTGGACCTTCCAAAAGCTGAACCAAACACACACTTCGACTCTCGTAAGCAGAGAAACTTGTGCAATAAGTATGTTAGCCTTTGGTTCTGCCTGATTTTGACGGAACTGAACGTTGCCGTTTGGATCCATGAGTTGACTGTTTTCTGTAGTGACTTCAACGTTGAGATCCCTGCAAAACAAGAAAGGCACGTCGGGGGTTGTGTCCCGATTAGCCCCTCCGACGCTCAAGTCAATCTTTTGGTAAAGGTGAGGCTGTTGAATGCAGAGAAAGCTAGGTTATGATTGCGTATCTTTGTTACGGTAGAATTATACCTTATATATGGAGCAACAACTAGGTTTAGGTCTTTACGTATGCATGGGAGTCTCTCACATGCGGACGGGCTAAGGGGAGCATGGATCGGGCCTGGGTTTGACATAGCCATTGGGTAT
>JANZLC010000009.1:21557641-21575582 GCA_026413385.1 Erythroxylum gracilipes
CTAGGTTAACAAAATCTGACGTTCAATTTTGGTAACCACAAGTAGCAATTAGGATTAACCTCTCTACGTTAGAGTCGGAAAATTCTAAGAAATTATCCACTTGATTGATTTCATGTCGTACATGTTTATCACTTGTCATTGGTTCTTAATGCTATTATTCAATTTAATCTACGATCGTATCTAGGTTAATTGTTTAATAAGGTTGCTAGGATACATGTTTCTAGTCAATACAATTAATAGAAAATTACCTCAATGAATGTTCGTTAATAATTATAATTTTTGTCAAGGATCCATAATAGCATGGTAACATTGGTGACCGAAACCAAGGTATTTTCCCATTGATTTTTCAGACTTAATTATTATTTCAATTTGCAATTTTCTCTTTTTGATTTTCATCATTATTTCAGTAAGTACGAAAACCCCCTTTTTATTATTTGTGCCGTTTGAATTCGTAATTTTCATAATCGCAAAATTCCTCGTGGGAACGATATCCGCTTACCGCTACTACATTAATTTGTTTTAACGGGAGTGAAAATCTTTTATATTTGGTTGCAGGCGACAGCATCACCAACAGTCTTGCTGCCATGTCTAGGAAAGTTGTACACAGGAGTTGGAAAGCATCTACAAGCTAATCAGACAACTTTCTGCGGCTAAAAACCTTGAATTAAGGACATCCTTGGCATTGGCATGCTTTGTTTTTATGCTTTCAGAATCGCCAAGCTTTGAGAAACAATTATTGAGGTCCAGACCGGCCAGGGAAGACTACGTAGCAACATCGTAGCTCGAAGCTAACCCACCATTTACGACAGTCGGTTGTTAATAACTAGTTAGAAATATATGTTTGCTTAAGGTTCAAAGTCTAACTATCATCCTGGTTTTTCATTTCAGTCTTTCAGAATCCAAAACTGCTTAATTGGACGAAAGTTTAAGATTATTTCTCAAGGAGAAAACTCACCAACGTTTTTTAAACATTAATATGTTTAATGTTGATAACCGACTTGTACTAGATATGAATTTTTAAACTCACCAATTACTTGAGCATTTTCCTTTACATATTAATATGTTGTCTATTCATGGATGAAAATTCATATGAACTCTAAAAACTATCAGAATGCATGGAGAACATGGGAACTGTACGCTTGTAGATATGGTTACTAAAAACCTATCATCTCCAACACCTCAAGGACTGGAAGCTTTGGATTCTTGTTAAAGCAAGCTGATGATTTAATATTTCAGTGAGATGTGGGGCTATGGCTACAAAGTCGTGTACTCTTTAATGGTCCTTCCAGATTATGCAGCCAAAACCTCTTTTTGGGTGACAAACAAAAGCAAATTTACGGAAAAAGAAGAATGTGTTATCTTGAAAGTTACTGTGCACATTAGCATGTCTGGTGCTGAAAAGATTCATATGGTCCATGTTTCCATCACAATTATATTCAACCTTTTCTTTTTTATTTTCTTGTTTCTCATCTCTAGCCAATGAATTTATTGCCCCACCCACTAACTTTGGAAAAGTTCAGAATAACTTAATATCAAAGTAAGATGTCATCATGTATACTAATAACAAACTTTTTATGGACAAGTAAAGATTAACATTCCTGTGGATTGTCCAAGGTTTACATTTACATTTCAATAAATAGGGGTAAGTAACATTCTTTTAGAGAGTTTTATAAAGGTTATGATCAATGGTTTAAAAATCAGACCGGAAGTTAAATCGATAAAACAAAAAGTTTAAGGTTTAAAAGATTCAACCAGTATTAAACCGTTATAAAATAACCTAAATATTAAATAAAATTAAAGAATTTGAAATATAATTGAAAAATTTTGACTTTACTTATCGAAAAATTTGAAGTTTAATTAAAATAAAAGATTGTTAAATTAAAATTAATTGATTTTTTAGTTTATAAAAACTTATTAATTTACGAAAATTGATCGATTAATTAATAAATTATTCGACTTTTAACAATAAGAGTTATTAAATAAATCAAACCAGAAAGTTAGACAATTCAAAATTTTTACGGTTGAATTTTTTAATTATTATTTATGACTGATAAATTGATAATCTGAATATTACATATATAAATGGTAAAGTTTTCTTCTTCTTCTTACACTTTAATCTTTTGAGTACTCTTAAGGGATAGAAAACCGGCAATTTGTGGTTTCCTAATTCCTATTATTGATTAGTTGTTAGTTTAATTGCTTTTTCGAAATAGGGTATAAAAAAATAAAATAATGCCATTTAATGCTTTTTATCATAATTGACAAAAGAAGCTAAAATTCCCAAAAGAAAATACAAATATGTTGTAGACTAAAGAAGAAGATGGTTGAACCACCAATACCATACATGTTGGATGATTTTTTTTTTCATAAAATAGAAATTATATTCAAAAATAAAATTGATTACATAAAAATATAATATATACATATCGTCTAGTATATATTTATGCAGAATTATCAAACTGAAAAGTACAATTTACTAATATGACTAATTCCTGAGGGACAATGGACCAATTATTAGGAAATTATGAGGCATGCATAATCGTGTCTGTTGTCTTCTCGTTTTCAAAAAGAAAAGGGGTTTTGCTTAACGAGTACAGGTCCACAGCACGACCTCCTGTTTTAACGGGAGCCATCAGTTGTGATTGAGCAATTACTATCAATGGAAATGGAATCTGTTTCCACCTGCACATGGAACCATCCCCAGCAGTAGGCACCAAGACCGACCCTCTTTACCAACAAAAGGTTTGGTGATTGTTGCTTTTCTTGCAGCCCACTTTGTAATTAGCAAATCATTTGACTATTTCTTGGGAGATAACATTACTATTAATGCAGTAGTTAATTAAGAACATTAATAATCATTGAAATAACTGAGTTTCAACAAATTATTAAAATCTTGGAATCAACATCAAAACGGTGTAGTTGATATTAAAGTTGGTAATATTTGTTATTATATATTAAAAAAAAGAGAAGCTTGTTCTAATGAAATGTGTTTTCTATATTATGGTTTTTTTCTAAACACACACTCTTTCTCCTAGAAGTTTGATTCTTGATTAATGTAAGTCACGGTTATATAAAAAGACAAGTATGTTCTACACTTGCCTCTTCATGAGGATCATACGTATCAGAAAATCTTAGACTGTAGATCCTATTCGAGGTCTAAGTTATAAAAAAAAATATTGGTCAGTTTAGATTTCTAAAAGACAAGTCTTGAG
The DNA here is from genome assembly GCA_026413385.1 of Erythroxylum gracilipes. NCBI lineage: Eukaryota > Viridiplantae > Streptophyta > Magnoliopsida > Malpighiales > Erythroxylaceae > Erythroxylum > Erythroxylum gracilipes. The sequence goes on from JANZLC010000009.1 coordinate 21,560,854, forward strand.
AATTGATGCCTTAAACAAAGAAGAATGACTTATGTCTCGGCTAACATATATGAAATTTAAGCTACATTCAATTTTCGTTTATCTTTGATCTCTTATAAAAATTTGTTCTATAAGTCACTTGATTGGCATATAAGCTGAAAACCTATGATGCGGCTCCCTTGAGGCTTCTCGTTGAAATATTCCACGAGTCTAGGAGTTATAGCGAGAAGAACCTTTCTCGATTCATATAGTCTAACAATGTCATGTACATTTGGTTTGTGTCATTTATGTATGGCTTCTAACCAAGGGTAGCCCAGATGTAGTTTATGTTATCTCCATATGCCCTCAAAGCAAGGGATAAGTAATGAATGATTAAGTTGAGATGAACTTAAGAATCTAAGCTTACTAAAATCTAAAACCAGCTTAAGTTATTGACTCGAGTTATTTCTCACTAAAACTATTTTAATATATATATAATCTCTTAACTATTAAATTTAATAAATTATTAAATGTATATAATAATTTATGTTTTGAGTTAATCACTTGACAACTAAATGATTTAAAACTAAATTATAAATTTAATTTAATTATTATTTACAAATTCAACATTTTTAACCTATTATTTATAATTTATTATAATAAAAATTAATTTTTTAATTACGATCAAACCTATTACCTTTAAGTATATAGGACAGTGCGGATATTTTCTATCTTGTAGTCTGATAGACGGGATCCCGAAAGGCACACAAGGAAAATACGACAACCAACTAGCCAAAACAACACTTTTGAGAAGATCATCGACTAACTAAAGTCGAATTGTATACTACTGTAGTGTCTGGTAGACTATTGTGGAACAACATAAGAATCTTGTAATTATCTGTAAGTTCCAGGTATGATGGTCGAGACTTCAAAGCCCTTCTCTCCATGGGCACAACACTCAGCTTTCTTATTAGGAGCCTTACACTCTGACAACACCTTTTCTACTTTGAAATAATAGTCTCAACAGTATCTACACTCTTTTCCAGTTAAATTCTAATCTTATAGCAGAATTATTTTAAAAGCAGTCACAAACTGTCTTAGACTTTTTGACACACAAGATCCTCAAAAGAGGCGAGTGTAGAGCATACTTGTCTCTATATAATGACAGATAGTAATATCACTCAAGACTTAAGCTTTCAAGAGAGGGAAAACTTAAAGAGGATGGAAAACAAACAAACCAACTTCATTCAAACTTCTGTCTAAATGTTTACAAACTAAATTGAGTCTAATTTTAAGTCTGCTTACAACGAAAGAGGAGCCTTGCTTTTATAGGTGAAGCAAGGGTAAGAAAGTAAATCTCTCAATAGACAAACTCATTACAACTTTAAAAAAGAAAGTAACTTTAAAGTACAATCATCACACCTTTAACAAAGCTACTTTGAAAAAGCAAATAACTTTCTAAAAGTAAACAGTATGATGATAAGATGAAATCTTGTACAGTGGTTTGTGGGCCACAAAGATTCTCTTTCATTAAAAGACTTAAAAGTAAACTCCTAAAAAGACGAGTCCCGTTATGAGAATTGGAATCCAACTTATTATTTTTCACCAATTGGTTCGTGTTATGATTGAAGATTAGATAGAGAGTCTGGATTACTTGAGCTATCAATATCATGTTGATTTGTCTTTTGTCGCTTACTGGGACTGAGATCATATGTGTGTAGTTTGTGTAGGAATTGATTCAACTCATCTTCACTAGGACTGTAATTATCATCATTAGGGTTTTGAGCATCCTGAAAGATTGAGTCAAAAGGTTGAGAAGGTCCTGTAGGGTCAAAGATTGATTCTTCTGTGTCATATTGAGGGCAATTGGAACTTGGTATATCGACTTCTGATGCTTCTGGTTCACCAGGAATAAATTTATAGGGATATGGTCCAATAGAGGTGGAGATGACTGGGGTGTTAGAAAAATGATTTATCACTTTGAGAAAATCTCTAAGATATTGAAGCACATTTTCTTGATGTCATGGCTAATATAATGAAGTATGATACAAATGGACACGATGTTCAGTGTAAAGGACATCAGTATGTGTTTCTCGATATGGACGATGGAGGATGAAGAAGCAATGAGTAGATTGTCGTCTTGTAGAGGCTTTCCATAGACGATGTTATGAGATTATCATAGAACATTGTTGCCTCCATTGATTTAGTGGTTGAAACCACTCAAGAAATGTCCATAGCAAAGAGCTTCCATTGTTTATGTCACAGAGATGTTGATAGAGCTGAAGAGGAGATATAGTAATAGCACAAGCATAAAGGGCAGAGAGTGCCCAAAGATACCATAATGTGTTTTTAGAAAGAGGATCATGGCGAAAAGTCACATTAAGGTAAGGTGCTTTGAGATTAAACATTGTGGCACTTCCAAGAGAGTTATGTTCATGAAGAAAATTATGCAAATAATAAAACAAACTCATGTGAGCAAGTGAGACAATTTCATAAATTTTAGTGGGTGTACTAACTATAAGAGGAAAAGATTTCTTTGTAAAAGGCAAAAAGGGGTTGACTAGACATAAGAACTTGATGACTAAAAACTTTAAAGGAGAAAAAAGTTGCAACGAGACTTTGGTGAAGAGGATATTTATAACGGAAAATATCAGGAGGCTAAGGTGGATGTTGTCTTAGTAACTTGGATAAACATAAAAGATAAGCTGCCACATATGGTATGGACTCAAGGATGTAATTAACAATCCTAAGGAATCGTTGTATCTGTTTCATAGTGAGATGTTCATCAGGAAAATGTAACAGCTCTTACCCAATATGTGGAACAAGCTGGTAGAATCCATCTTTGAAATGCATACCTAAAAATTCAATTTCTTTAGTGTCAATGATGCTTTTCGAGGCTAAAAGCATAATGTCATACTGTTCAGTAAGATCCAAGAATTGCTAAAGTAAGGCTTGATGTTCCTCATAGGTCTTTAAGAATAGGAGAATGTTATCGATGTAAATGATTGCACTGTAGAGGATAGGCTCATAGATCTTGGTCATTGTTCTTTGAAACAGTGATGTGGGTGACTTTAAGCCCAAACTGTGCATTGGGAATACAGAAAGCAGTCTTGTATCTCTCAGTTAGGTCGATACCCAATTACCAAAATCCTGCTTTAAGATCAAACTTGGAAAAGATAACAACTTCTTTTGGAAATAGTACCTGAGTACTGATCTTTGGAAGAGGAAACTTGTCATCTTACAGGAATGCATTCAGAAGCTTGTAATCAATTGCCAATCTCTTTTCCCCACGCTTTTGCTCTAAACGTTTATTAACATAAAATGCCTGGCAAGCCCAGTCTGACTTTATGGGCTCAATCAATCCTTGCTTCAGAAGGATAGCACACTCATCTTGTGCAAGTTTGAGGTCATCAGGGTTAATCCCTAGATGTGTGGCTTTTGTGGGATTGATATCCCCATTCTTTTTTAAAAGTAGACTTATGAAAAAGTCAGCATTTTTTCACAACAAATATGGGTGAGAAAATTATACTTGTGATTCTGAACAATAGTCTAACAGTTTATCTCGCAGTGTTGTATATAATGTAGGAACTTGAGAAAGTTCAAACACATTTTTTACGTCGATGTAAGGACTAAAAAATGATTGATACTTGAGGCCTTTAGGTAGGATCTGTAAAGGTGAGGCTTTACTGTATGTATCCATACCAATGAGAATATTGAGGCCAGGTAGATTGCTTCCAAGTACTTTAGTTCAAATTGTACACTGTGGAAAGAATTGTATCCCGGCCTTTCTCTTTGTAATAAGCCTTATTTTGAATGAATTTCCATCTGCAGCTATAAAATACTCATCATGTGAGTTCCATTCTATAGAGGGTAAAATGTTGGGCTTCATGATCGTACGATTGGATCCAGTATCCATAAACCCAATGGCTTTAATGGCTAGATCATATTTGTCTTGTCTAAAGAGTTGGATCTGGACATATGGTCGTTGAACTGGAGTACAATCTAACGTCATACAGGTCTGCTGTAGCATGTATAGTGCATCATCCTCTAGAGAAACAGAGGAGTCAAAGGATTCTTCATCTTCAGAGGTCGTTACAGAAACAACAAACTTTGTGTCCTCATCTTCATTAGATTGTTCTTCAATCAGATCTTCAAAGTTATTAGAAGAATGAATAGGCAAAATTGATTGCATCTGCTTCAATAACTTGACATCCTTTTTAGTCTTGTGAGGATAAGTACGTGCAAAGTGTCCTGGTTGTCCCCATAGAAAACCACGATCAGCTTTCTTATAATGTGAGGATTTCTTGAAGAATCGAATAATCCTTCTCTTCTTGCCATCCTTTCTCACATATGTTTTTCTGAAGGGTTTATAGCCTTCCATTTGTCTGCAGAACTTTCTTCTATGATAGACCTATCGAAGATAAGCTTTTTTCTTGTTATGACAATCACAAGTCTTCTGTTCTTTGCACTTGATTTGAAGATAAGGCTTTTTACAAGCCTGTTTGAGAAGTGGACAACCCTTAACGCTGTTCTTGAATAAGGCATATTGATCACACAACTTATCAAGAGAAGCTAAAGCAAGCTGGTAAATTTCTCCAAGAGATATATTAGCCATATCTCTTTGTAAAGAAACAATGGTCCGTTGTAACTCTGGTTGCAGTTGATCTGGAAGGGATGAGATAAAAGTATATCAAAGATTAACATCATTCCATCCATTCAAAAGATAGTACCTTTCTGTCATGCGTTGATAATGCTTCTGTAAATCACGCTTGTCAAGTGAACAACATTTCATTGCAAAATACTCTTGCTTGATCTGCTTATTAATAAGTTGAAAGTCACCAATGAATTTCTTATGAATTATTCCAAGAAGAGCTTTGGTTGTAGTGACTTAGATATACTGAAGTCTTTGATAATCTCTAATACTTTACCACCATTCTCGTAAAGTACCAGTGAAACGAGATGTAAACTCAGAAAAATTTTCTTTAAAGGATTATTCGATCGAGTCATTTGTAGAACTATCCAAGCACCAAATTCATGCAAGCGATTTATCCATTTCTTTGGGGAAGATCGTTAAAAGTGAACCAAGGTCCTAAAGTAGGCTTGTTCTGAACAGTTGGTTGTGCAGGTGTTGCCTATGGTACTGGTTCAGGTTTGAAAGGTTCAGTACCTATTGATTCTGCTTCACTTATTTCTGGTTCAGCTTTAGTAGGTTCAAGCATAGTCATCATAACTTGTGATAATTCTAACAGATCAACTAGTTGGGTTGAAGAATCAGAAGATGATTCAGAGATCTGTTTAGATGATGACTCAGAGATTGTTGCAGAGACTTCAATATTGAGACAAAGGCTTCAGAATAAGCTTCTGTATTATCTGATTGAGCAGAGGAATCTTCTGCAACAAGTATAGGTGCAAAAGTTGCTATGAACTCTGTCTGAGGTGCTTTATCCTTCCAGCAGAGGTGGAAGGTTGAGATTTCAGTGGAGAAGTAGAAGGTGCATGGATCTGTAATGGTTTACGCCACTGATTAACTGGTTCTGATTTAGTGAACGAAGGTTATCGCTTAGGAATTGGTTCAGGCTTTGGCTTTGACTTTGGCTTTTTAGGTTTAGCTTGAGCTGCCTGAGGATGAATATACTGTCTAATCCAAGAATAGTTAAACTTGAAGACCTTTAAATAGTCAGCTTCTTTTGGGTACTTTTGATACAGAGGAGGAGTGTATACTAGCTGTATATTTGGAAATAATGAAAAGGATGAACCATATATAGTTTTAGATTGTGCAGATTGCATATCAGCTTCCATCTGTTGCACAATTCCTTGTATCTTCCTGATTTCTTTAGCTTTGACATCAAATTCAGGTCCAAGATAATGTGTATCAATATAATGTCGAAGATCAGCATCAAGTTGCTGGATCTAAGCTTTGTAGGAGCGGTGCATTTGTTGGATCAGCTTAGAGACGACGTCAACTCTATGTTGAGTAGCATGAGTCTGTTAACTGATTCCATCAAGCTTAGAATCAATTCTTCAAAGAACTTTGTTTTGTGCTACTGCATTTGATGTTTGCCAATTAAGAACTTCATCAGAAGGTTTGAGACAAGTGTTCCTTATGAAGTGATTCCTGTGGCTCGAATATAAAGGTTAGAGATAACCCTAGTTAGTTCATCAGTACTCTTGTATAAATAAGGAAAGCCTTCTTATATGGCTTAACCATCATGCAGGGTATAGGAGTAGGAGTCATAACAGGAACTGCTAGCTTAGGTTGATAGGAAGAAGATTTTAGCATCTCACGAAAAGATCTGGGTCTGAATCTTTCTATTTGTAGACTAATAGATTTGCTGGAATCATTTGGATCTGGATCATCTCTGTGTGGATAATACTGTTGAGGAGGTATAGAATAAGGTTTAGGCTTTTTCTTCTTCCTTCCCCTTCTGGCATATCATTCATCATCATCATCACTGTCTGACTCAGGATTAAGACAGACTTTATAGCCGGGTTCGCAAATAGATGGATCAACATCCCATACAAAGTGTTCATGATGATAACTAACATAATCTGGATCTCCATCAGATTTGAATAATAAATAGGAGGACTAGATTTACCTTCCGTTTGTGAAAATACAAGCTGGATCATAAATATAGCCCCAGATGGATCTTCGTTGGGCTTTGCATAGATGGATTTCACCATTCCATCCTTTAATGTCTTTAAAATTGGAGGAGTAGTTGTATGAAAAGAGTGTCGATGAGGCGCGTGGAACACCTTTTGGTAATTGGTGATCCATTCAGTAGGCATCAGCTTTTTAAGTTCTGTAGCTGGTAATTGCTTCGAGATCTCGATGATAGTAGTCTAATCATTAGCACGATCAACAACTATATAAAGAGCATCAGAAGTAGAATTTGGAAAGTTGAGGTCCAAAGCATGATTCTGTAGACGATAGATCATCTAATGATGTAAGGTAGCCATGATGGCTATAAGATCTTGATCTACTTCAGTGATCTAGATTTGAGCTTGTAGACGTTCCAAAAAGATAGGATCATCTAACCTAATGTTAAAATCAGGTGCTACTGTCAGAATGACACTTCCATTGTTGAGAGTAGTTGACAAGGTACCAAAATGTTAAAAAGTACCAATCAAAACATTTTGGTACGTTGTATAGGCAGTGTCAAGAAGAGATATCTTGGCTATAGCAGGTATGCCCTTTCTTCCATAAAGTGTGAGAACAAGGCGTATAGCTCCAACAAGAAGATGTGTATAATTATGCTCCCTTCAGAGAGAGATCAACTCCTTGGGGATTTCAAGCTTTACGTATTATTCTGTTATGGTATATCTGAGACCACACTATTCTAATCTGGAACTTTGAATGATTTCTTTTATTTTTGGTCCAGAGGTAGACAAAATAGTATGTATACTTCTCGTCCAAGAACGGTCACCAGAATAGATACAATACAGACTCAACAAAGGTAAAGAAGACTCACAAACATGATTTTCTACAGGAACATGGGTAATCTCTACAAGATTTTCTATACTATTAGATAGAACACGCTTTACATTAGAAGGTAAACTAGACATTAGACAAAGTAGAAGACAAATGAATAGGGTTATTTGGTAGTGTTTCCATTACTTATAGGCTATCTCCCTACTCACTCTTATTAAGAGACAAATAAACCATCTTCTAATTCTTCAGCCCAGCTAACTGATATGTTAGAATTATCACAAGTTCTGATGACTATGCCTGAACTTATTGAAGTTGAACCAGAAATAAGTGAAGCAGAATCTATAAGTATTAAACCTTTTAGACTTGAACCAGCACCACAGGCAGCACCTGCACAACCAGCTGTTCAGACTAAGCCTACTTCAAGACCTTGGTTCACTTTTGACGATCTTCCCCTAAAGAAATGGAGAGATCGCTTGCATGAATTTGGTTCCCGGATAGATCTACAAATGACTCGACCTAATAATCCTTTACAGGATATTTTGTCTGAGTGTATATCTCGTTTCACTGGTACTTTGCGAGAATGGTGGCAAAGTATTAGCGATTATCAAAAACTTCAGTATATCCAAGTCATTATAGCCAGAGCTCTTCTTGGAATAATTCATAAGGAATTCATTAGTGACTTTTAACTTATTGATAAGCAGATTCGTCAGGAGAATTTTGCAATAAAATGTTGTTCACTTGACAAGCGTGATTTACAGAAGCATTATCAATGCATGACAGAAAGGTATTATCTTTTGAATGGATGGAATGATGTTAATTTTTGATATGCTTTTATCTCATCCCTTCCAGATCAACTGTAACCAAAGTTACAATGGACCATTGTTTTTATATGAAGAGATATGGCTAATATATCTCTTAAAGAAATTTACCAGCTTATTTTAGCTTCTCTTGATAAGCTGTGTGATCAACATGCCTTATTCAAGAACATCGTTAAGGGTGGTCCACTTCTCAAATAGTCTTATAAAAAGCCTTATCTTCAAATCAAGTGCAAAAAATAGAAGACTTGTGATTGTCATAACAAGAAAAAAGATTATCTTCGACAAATCTATCATAGAAGAAAGTTCTGCAGATAAATGGAAGGCTATAAACCCTTCAGAAAAAACATATGTGAGAAAGGTTGGCAAGAAGAGAAGAATTTTTTGATTCTTCAAGAAATCCTCACATTATAAGAAAGTTGATCGTTGTTTTCTCTGTAGACAACTAAGACACTTTACACGTACTTGTCCTCACAAAACTAAAAAAGATGTCAACTTATTGAAGCAGATGCAATCAATTTTTGCTATTCGTTCTTCCAATAACTTTGAAGATCTAATTGAAGAACAATCTCATGAAGATGAGGACACAAAGTTTGTTATTTCTGTAATGACCTCTGAAGATGAAGAATCCTCTAACTCCTCTATTTCTCTAAAAGATGATTCACTATACATGCTACAACAGACCTGCATGAAGTTAGATTGTATTCCAATTCAACGACCATATGTCCATATCCAACTCTTCAGACAAGACAAATATGATCTACCCATTAAAGCCATTGGGTTTATGAATACTGGATCCAGCCGTACGATCATGAAGCCCAACATTTTACCCTCTACAACATAGACCTCACATGATGAGTATTTTACAGCTACAGATCATAATTCATTCAAAATAAGGCTTATTACAAAGAGAAAGATCAAGATACGATTCTTTTCACAGTGTACAGTTTAAACTAAATCACTTGGAAGCAATCTACCTGGCCTAGATATTCTCATTGGTATGGATACATACAATAAAGCCTCACCTTCACAGATCCTACCCACAAGCCTCAGGTATCGATCTTTTTTCAGTCCTTACACTGACGTAAAAAATGTGTTTGAACTTTCTCAAGTTCCTACACCATATACAACATTGTGAGATAAACTATTAAACTACTATCCAGAATCATATGCACAGTTTTCTCACCCATATCTTTTGTAGAAAAATGCTGACTTTTTCATAAGTCTATCTTTTAAAAAGAATGAGAATATCAATCCCACAAAAGCCACACATCCAGGGATGAACCCTGATGAGCTCACGCTTGCACAAGATGAGTCTGAAGCAAAGATTGATTGAGCCCACAAAGTTAGACTGGGCTTGTCAAGCATTTTATGTCAATAAACATTCAGAGCAAAAGCGTGGTAAAAAGAGATTGGTAATTAATTAGAAGCCTCTAAATGCATTCCTTCAAGATGACAAGTTTCCTCTTCCAAAGATCAGTATTCAAGTACTATTTCTAAAAAAAGCTGTTATCTTTTCCAAGTTTGATCTTAAAGCAAGATTTTGACAATTGGGTATCGACCTACCTAAGAGATACAAGACTCCATTATGCATTCCCAATGCAGAGTACCAGTGGACTGTTATGTCATTTGGGCTTAAAGTCACCCCATCACTGTTTCAAAGAACAATGACTAAGATCTATGAGCCTATCCTCTATAGTGCAATCATTTACATCGATGACATTCTCCTGTTCTCAAAGACCTATGAGGAACATCAGACCTTACTTTACTAATTCCTAGATCTTACTAACTAGTATGGCATTATATTTTCAGCCTCGAAAAGTAGCATTGGCACTAAAGAAATTGAATTTTTGGGTATGCATTTCAAAGATGAATTCTACCAGCCTGGTCCACATATTGCACAAGAGTTGTTACATTTTCCTGACAAACATCTCACTGTGAAACAAATACAACAATTCCCTCGGGATTGTTAATTACATCCATGAGTTCATATCAGACGTGATAGCCTTACTTCATGTTTATCCAAGTTACTGATAAAAAATCCACCATCCTGGACATTGGAACAAACCAAAGATGTCTAGCACCTAAAGCACATCTGTTAAAATCCTCCACCTTTAAAGATTCCTGATACAGGCCAACACGTATTACAGACAGATTCTTGTGACAATTATTAGGGTGTTGTACTTCTAGAAGAAATCAATGTCAACCGACATTATTGTGGTCATGCCAGTGGCCAGTTTCGATCCTCTGAAAGCCATTACCACATCAGTTACAAAGAAATTCTGACTGTTAAGCGAGGCATTGAAAAGTTTGCTTTCTTCCTCACACCTTATCATTTTGTCATTAAAATGGATAACACCTGATTCCTTAAGATTCTTGATCAACCCAAGAAAAATCTCTCCAACAGTCAATTGCTTCATTGGCAAGAATGGTTTTGTAGCTATAAATTCTCCATCTGCCATATCAAAGGTCACCACAATACACTTGCTGATTTTCTCTCTAGACCTACCAAACCAATCTTGTTTCTTTCATCTTCTCTACACCATTTTATTCCTCTTTTTTTGCTAATGGAGTTTCCCAAATTTGCAAAATATAAAAAAGATTTCCCCCTTTGTTTTCTACTCCTCTAATAAATGTTGTAGATCTTTTCCCCTTCTTCATCAGAGTCTCTTTTATTATCTTCATCTCACACTTCTCAAGTTTGACATTCTACCTACTCTTGGTCTTTTTGATGCTCTTACTCTATATAAACTCATGTATCATTTTTATGATACTCTTCGTGAAACTACTTTATGGCATCTTTGGGCTTTATATGCCTTATATGTTTGCTCCATATCTCTGTCACCTCTCTATGTTTATCGTCACTTGTCTGATCCGACTAATGCCATTTATATACTCTAAATCACATTCAGCATTAGCAAACTAACCTTGATTTGTCTACAGAAGGTACACATTTAATGGAAAGAATTACATTCTTTCTTAGACCAACTCAATCAATTCCCGTGTCAATCTCCTTCAGATATTTGTACATTCTTTGGTCCATATTTTGGAGATACTGCTCTTCTTGCGCCAGTTATTACTCCATCATTTGACCAGTGGACATCGGTGAATCCCTCTAATTTCATTAACATTCAAGCTGGTGAAGTTCCTTGTCCTATATATCAACATTTAACAGCTTCAAGCAAACCATCCAGTCCAATCCAAGAGCCCACTCCTATTTCTAGTCTAGGGCTTTCTGCTTAGTAATTCACAAATATCGACCCTCTTCTTAAGCAACTTGATAAGGATATGACATTGACAGACAAATCTAACTATGATGATGCCCTCACTTTAGCCCTTTAAAGCGCGGCTCATCTTTTTAGAAGTTTACTTTTGAGTCTTTTGATGAAAGAGAATCTTTGTGGCCCACAAGCCACTGTACAAGATTCCATCTTATCATCATACTGTTTACTTTTTAGAAAGTTGTTTGCTTTTTCAAAGTAGCTTTGTTAAAGGTGTGATGATTGTACTTTAAAATTACTTTCTTTTTTAAAGTTGTAATGAGTGTGTCTCTTGAGAGATTTACTTTCTTACCCTTTCTTTGCCTATAAAAGCAAGGCTTCTCTTTCGTTGTAAGCAGATTTAGAACTAGACTTAATTTACTTTGTAAACATTTAGACAAAAGTTTGAACGAAGTTTGGTTTGTTTGTTTTCCATTCTCTCTAAATTTTACCTCTCCTGAAAGCTTAAGTCTTAAGTGTTGTTATTATATATCATTATACAGAGACAAGTATGCTTTATTCTCGCCTCTTCTGAGGATCTTGTGTATCAGAAAGTCTAAGATAGTCTATGACTGCTTTTAAAACAATTCTGCTGTAAGATTAGAGTTTAACGGGGAAAGAGTGTAGATACTGTTAAGACTATTGTTTCAAAGGGGAAAAGGTGTTATAAGAGTGTAAGGTTCCTAAAAGAAAAGTTGAGTGTTGTGCCCGTGGAGAGAAAGGCTTTGAAGTCTTGGCCATCATACCTGGAACTTATTGATAGTCACAAGGTTCCCATGTTGTTCCACAATAGTCTACCAGACACTGCAATAGTCTACAATCTGACTTTAGTTAGTCGATGATCTTCTCAAAGGTGTTGTTTTGGCTAGTTGGTTGTCGTACTTTTCCTGTGTGCCCTTTGGGGTCCCGTGTTGGTATCAGAGCCATCTTTCGTGTCTTGGTCAGTGGTAACATTGTCTCTTGATAAAAGTAAGTAGGGAGAGAGCCTATAAGTAATGGAAACACTACCAAATGACCCTGTTCATTTGTCTTCTACTTTGTCTATGTCTAGTTTACCTTCTAGTGTAAAGCATGATCAATCTAATCGTATAGAAAATCTTGTAGGGATTACCCATATTCCTATAGAAAATCGTGTTTGTGAGTTTTCTTTACCTTTATTGAGTCGTTACAGTATCTATTCTTGTGACTATTCTTGGACGAGAAGTATAAGTTTTGTCTACCTCTAGACTAAAAATAAAAGAAATCATTTAGAATTTCAGATTGGAACAGTGTGGCCTCATATCTACTATAGCAGAACAATACGTAAAGCTTGAAATCCCCAAGGAGTTGATCTCTCTCTAGAGGGAACACAATCATACACATCTTTATGTTGGAGCTATAAGCCTTGTTCTCTCACTTTATGGAAGAAAAGGAATACCTGTTACAGTCAGGATATCTTTTCTTGACATTGCCTATACAACGTACCAAAATGATTTGATTGGTACATTACTAACAACGCTCAACAATGGAAGTGTCATTCTAATAATAGCACCTGATTTCAACATCAGGTTGGATGATCCCACTTTGTTTGAACGTCTGCAAGCTCAGATCCAAATCATTGGAGTAGATCAAGATCCTATAGCCATCATGGCTACCTTACATCACCAGATAATCTATCGTCTACAGAATCATGCTTTGGACCTCAACTTTCTAAATTCTTCGGATGCTCTTTACATGGTTGTTGATTGTGCTAATGATCAGACTACTATCATCTAGATCTCGAAGCAATTACCAGTTATGGAGCTTGAAAAGTTGATGCCTACTGAATGGATCACCAATTACCAAAAGGTGTTTCACGCGCCTCATCGACACTCTTTTCATACAATTACTCCTCCGATTCTGAAGACATTAAAGGATGGAACGGTGAAATCCATCTATGCAAAGCCTAATGAAGATCCATTTAGACCTTCTACATCCAGGGCTATATTTTTGATCCAGACCGTATTTTCACATATGGAAAGTAACTCTGGTCCTCCTATCCATTATTTCAAATCTAATAGAGATCCAATTTATGTCAGTCATTATCATGGACATTTTGTATGGGATGTCGACCCATCTATGTGCGAACCTAACTATGAAGTTTGTCTTAATCTTGAGTCAAACAGTGATGATGATGATGATGAACGATATGCCAGAAGGAGAAGGAAGAAGAAAAAGCCTAAACCTCGTTGTATGCCTTCTCAACAGTATCATCCACACAAAGATGATCCAGATCTAGATGATTCCAGCAAATATATTGGTCTACAAACAGAAAGATTCAAACCCAGATCTCTTCGTGAGATGCTGAAATCTTCTACCTATCAACCTAAGCCAGCAGTTCCTGTTATGACTCCTACTCCTATACTGCATGATGGTTAAGCCATATGAGGAAGACTTTCCTTCTTTACACAGGAGTACTGATGAATCAACTAGGGTTATCTCTAACCCTTATATTCAAGCCACAAGAATTACTTCACAAGGAACACTTATCTCAAATCCTTCTGATGAATTTCTTAACTGGCAGACATCAAATAAAGTAGCACAAAACAAAGTTCTTCGAAGAATTGATTCTAAGCTTGATGGAATCAGTCAACAGACTCATTCTACTCAACATAGAGTTAACATCGTCTCTAAGCAGATCCAACAAATGTACCACTCCTACAAAGCTCAGATCCAGTAACTTGATGCTGATCTTTGACATTATCTTGGACTTGGATTTGACGTCAAAGATAGAGAAATCAGGAAGATACAAGGAATTATGCAACAGATGGAAGTTGAAATGCAATCTGCACAATCTAAAACTGTATATGGCTCATCCTCTTCAGTATTTCCAAATATACAGCCAGTATACACTCCTCCTTTGTATCAGAAGTACCCAGAAGTAGCTGACTATTCACAGGTCTTCAAGTTTAACTATCCTTTATTTAGACAGTATATTCATCCTCAGGTAGCTTAAGTTAAACCTAAAAAGCCAAAGTCAAAGCCAAAGCCTGAACAGTTCCTGAGCCATCAACTTTGTTCAATAAACCAAAACCAGTTAATCAGTGGAGTAAGCCATTACAGATCCATATACCTCCTACTTCTCTACTGAAGTCTCAACCTTCTAACTCTATTGGAAAGGATAAAGCACCTCAAACAGAGTTCATAGCAACTCAAGCACCTATACTGTAATGCCCCAAATTAGGGGTTAGAATATTAACGAAAATTATTACATTTTGGCATGTATTCATGGCATTTTCCGGGTACATT
>JANZLC010000009.1:21578153-21593041 GCA_026413385.1 Erythroxylum gracilipes
AAGTTTTATTTAATTTATAATTATTATTAGTAATAAAATATTTATTATTATTTTAAAAACTTTGAAAAAAAAGGGGGAGAAGGAGAAGTAGGAGGGAGGGAGCGAAATTTTGAAAATTTTGCAAAAAAATTCTCCAATTTTTTAAATTTTCAGGTATCGGCCGATATTTGACCGGTATTTTGAATACCGACCGATATTGACGAAATTGGCCGGTACTGACCGGTATTTTTCACCGGTACCACCTATACCCGTACCGGTACCGATTTTGAGCCGGAATGGTACGTATTGGCCGGTACTGACCGGTACAAAACAATAAAAAGGATAAAGGTATTTGATTTTAGGAGGAATTTAATTATTTGCGTCCAATTTGAAAGGATAATAATATCACAAGCAAATTGAATATGAAAATATTTTTAATCAAAATTTAAAAAAGAAATTACGTATTTTAAATAAATTACTTATCAAATTAATATTTGTAAATCAAATGAATAATTTAATTTAATTAATATTTGTAGACTTTAAAGTATTTCTGTTTCAATTAATTATTTCTAATTAGTATTTGTAAACTTTAACATATTTCTATTTTTACATAATTCGAATCCATATTTGAACTTTAGATCAAAATTAAAAAAAAAAGAATTAAGCTCTGGATTAAAATGGGTCGAGCCCATTAACTTCTAACTAAGTTGGCCCATGATTATTGTAATTATTGACTTATTTCATGATTAGTGAATATAATTATGCCACTTCATCACCACTAATGGTATGTGCCTTTTTCTCATGTACCATTCTTGTTTTTTATTTTACAGTTGATGCATGCCCGGTTACAAATCTTGATCTCATCCCCATTTTATAATCTTATTCCTTTTCTTTAACTATTTAAGTTTTCCAATTGTGTGGTGAATAAAATAAATTATGACACCATATTAAGCTCAATTTGCGTTGGCCATCAGATTTTAAGATTTACTCTTATAAATAGATTAATGATAATAATACAACAATAATATTCCGTATGAATTCTGTTGATCCGCAAAATTTAAAAAAATAGAGAGGCTTATGAATAGAATAAGGAAGCGTTAAAAAGTTTGTTTCTTTTTCAATTATAGTTATTCAATAACTTTTAAGACATTGATTTTACTAAAATATATATACTAAATACGAATTATTAATAAGTAATTTTTAAAATAAAGACTCGTATTTGAATCAAAAAATTTAATATAAAAATTTAGGTTTAAATCTTATGAATAAAATAAATAAATATTAAAAAATTGAATTGACATCACTAAACTAATTAGAGAATAACGACAACATACAACTACTTTTTAATTAAAACCATAGGAATCATGGCATGTACTTTTTCATGTTTTGAAATTATTATTATTATTTTTGGATTTGAGCAAAAGAATTATTTAATAAATTTTCTATTTAAAATTTAAAAAACTCGATTTAAAATAATTATAAAAAACTCTCACCCCCTTCGTTTTCAATTTACCTAAATTTGTACAAATTTTAATTTTGAAAAACATTTTAGTTTTGATTAAAAAAAATTAATCGCTTTTAAAATTTATCTTGTAGCTTTTTTATTTATTACATTCATATTTGATGTCAATGAACATGTATATTACTTTAAAGTTGTACAAATTAAAGCTATTAATTAAATTATATTGAAATTCGTATAGGTTTCTTGTAACATTATTACTTCACGTATTTATTTTTTGTCTTTTCATTTTTTTTGTTTTTATTTCTATGTAATATAGATGTTGATATATAAATTAAGAATTATAATTTAATCATGTAATTTAAGATATTGATTATGAAAATATTAAAAAGATGTTCTCATTCTTCATGTTAATGATTTCCTTAATAACTTGTCAATGTTGTTAAAGTTTGGAGCAATTATCTGCCAGCCAACTTTCTAACGACTGCTCATATGAAGAGTGTACCCAAATTTTCAAATAAAGTAGTGCGAATAATAATTAAAAAATTATTTAAAGAATTTTTAAATCAAAATCAAATGACAAATTCAATTTTATTAATATTTATAAAATTCGACATATTTTTGTTTTAATTAATATTTATAAACTTTAACATATTTTTACTATTAATTGATATTCATGATTCAGTCATCCCTTAGTTGACTGGTAGAGGCTCATCTAAGTTCTACCTGAACTCAAACTTGCAACACTTTAAATTAAGATATATTTGAATTGAACTCTTCTTTGGGGCTCTATTGGGCACTATTTGGTGAATTTATAGAGTGTCGGTCCATGATTATGGTAATTACTGTTTCGTTTCATGGTTAGTGGATATAATTATGCCACTTCATCAACACTAATGCTATAACCCTTTTGTGTTCATATAACATTCTTGTTTTTTATGTCGATGGATGAAAGGTTACAAATCTTTACCTCATGCCCATTTGATGGCCTTAAGGGATGACAATAAGTTGGGCGCATTAGCATAGTTTTAAAAATCGAATTGAACCGGTCAGTTTGATCGGTTTAATTAGTGATCGGTTGGTTATTCGGTCCGGTTTACTCCTAAAAATGAGTTCTTAATTGAATCAGTGAGAACTAGTCAAAACCGGTCAATTGACCGGTCAAACTGGTCCGGTTCGACCGGTCCGATTACTGGTTCAATATTTTTTATTTTTAATATTATTTGATATTTTTATATTTTTTAATATTATTAATATTATATATAATTAAATATAATTATTGTATAATTATGACGTCACACCGGTTTAACCACCGATGATTAGTAAAGCCTCCGATTCAATATTTAGTCCGAATTTCAAAAGACTGTGGACTAAAATTCGAGCTAACTTAGACCAAGTTTAAGCTCATGATCAACTCTCTCTGAGCTATTTTTTAATTAAAAATATAAAAATGACGTCATTTTTACATCGTTTTAGTTATATACGTCGAGGCTTGAGCTTAAATAGTCTGATAATCATGTGATAAAATCAAAGTAACAAATTTGTTTCCGAAACTTCAGTTTTTTCGATAAAATAAAAAATTGAAATTCAGGAAAAATATTTTTTCACTAAGGGAAGTGTTTTTTATTTTTGATTAATTTTTCTGATATTTTAAAATTATAATGATCTTTTTTATTTTTATAATATGATTTATGTTAATTAAATATAAAATATTTAATTGTTTAGATATTGATTACTATTAATAATTATACCCAATACCATTTATTTATATATTTCGATAACTAATTTAAAGAGTAGTTGATTAATAAAATAATTTGATAATTATTTATTAAATATACGGTTTCTTGAGACATTATTATTTCAAGTAGTTTTTAATTTAATTTTTTATGCTTTTAATTTTTTTTACTTTTTTGTTCCTATTTCTAGATAATATAGATGGTATTATGTAACTTAAAAAACAACAACACGATGATAATGTGTCTAAATAAGTCCAGTATATGTACCTTTATTTTTAATTAATAAAAAGATCATTTTTTTTAATTACAAGAAATAAGATGATACGTAAGTTAAAAAGAAAGATCAATTCATTTATGTCCGTTTTTATGTGCCACCTTATATTTTTTTCCGTTCATCCATTTATTAAATGACATATATTTTAATAAATAATTTTAATAAATGGATGGATGGATGAAGAGATATATAGGATGCCACACTAAAAAGAAAACAGTCACCCTGTACTCTAAAAAGGGACATAGAAAGTGTTATGTAACCTTTATTTTTTAATTTTTTGTTTCTATTTTTAGGTAATCCTCCTAATAGTGGAATCTAGATAGGTCCATATATAGCCTTTTTCTTAATTAATATAGAGAATATTTTCGAATGATACACCAAAAATAGGATGATACGTAAATTAAAAGGAATATAATTTAATTATGTAATAAACTGATTGTGAAAATATTTAAAAAAAGTCCTCGTTTTTCGTGTTAATGATTTTCTTAATATCTTGTCAACGTTTTCTAATTTTGAAATAATTATTTGACAGCCCAACTTTCTAACGAAGGGTCATATGAAGAGTGTTCCGCAGTTTTCAAATAAACTAGTGTGAAGAATAATAAGTATCCGGCGTACTTCCCTTCAAGTCAATCATTATATACAAATTACTAAACGAGCTTAATACTAAGTACCCATAAAGTCCAAAATTTGTAAAATCAAACCCCAACCATTATTTGGCCATTTGACTTCTCAATGATTTAAACTTCTAACATAAAAACAAAATTTTTCTATAATTTAAGAAATTTTAAAAAGATTTATTGATATTTAAAATTATATATAAAAAAAGCTTTTAAAAAACTCCTTTTAGATTTAGGTTAAAATTTAAAAATAACAAACAAATATATGACATTAGAAGTGAATTAGTTAAATATTAGCTACATAATAAATTAAATTAACTAAATCTGATTAAAATTAATATTTTTATTATAAAATATTTTAATTTCGTGCGAAATTTTGAGAGGTTTAATAATAGGCCGTTTAATCCTTAATTAATTGAGATGACAGTATGTAAATTCTAAATTTTGAGTATATCATTTTCTATTTTTTGAAGTAGATTCCTAAAAATTATCTAATACGCCGTTATATTAAAATAATAATAATAAAGACGAAAAGGATACAAAATTTTTGGGAACAACGTAATATAGTGTACAAGTTGAC
Source organism: Erythroxylum gracilipes (assembly GCA_026413385.1). Classification (NCBI taxonomy): domain Eukaryota; kingdom Viridiplantae; phylum Streptophyta; class Magnoliopsida; order Malpighiales; family Erythroxylaceae; genus Erythroxylum; species Erythroxylum gracilipes. Next base: position 21,582,802 of record JANZLC010000009.1, read on the forward strand.
AAGAGAGTATTTCTTAAGGTCTCTAGCTCTTAGGAGAACCCAAGGGAGCTTCTGATTGTGAATATTTTCTTTGTCACCTTTCTACGTGTTTTGACCATCAAACTTGCCGGATTCAGCCGTATTTCACTCCAACAAACCCACCCTCCTCAAATATATCTCCATTTTCTCCATTGGTCTTGAGCTTCACGTTTCTTCAATAACTTGGAAAACAAACGAAAAGAAAAGAGAAACCTTCTTTCGTCGCCGTTTCTTCACAGAACATGGCTTAGGAAAGTCGGATTCTTTTAGATATCATTGTTTTTCCCTTGAAAACATGAAAATCCTTTGTAACCCACTTTTGTTCTTGTTCCTCGGATTTTGTCTCTTGTTCCTGTTTCGCGTGTTTTTGATCAGAACCGGATTGATTTACGTTACCAAAAGATGTTGGAGATGGGTCGTGGATTGTTTTCACGTGCATCAATTCTACAGGGTTCCGGAGTTCAACGAGAACATGCAGGAGAATCAGTTGTATCGCAAAGTCTCCGATTATCTCCATTCCTTGGCTTTACTCGAAGACTCCGATTTCACCAACCTCTTCACCGGCAAAAAGCCTAACGACATCGTCCTCCGTCTTGATCCTAACCAAGTTATCGACGATGACTTTCTCGGAGCTAAAGTCTCATGGATAAACGAGAAGATTGGTGGCGATAAGAGTCATTTGAGAAGCTTCGTTTTGAAGATGAGAAAAGCCGATAAACGTCGGATTCTCCGTCCTTATCTCCAGCATATCCACACCGTCTCCGACGAGCTGAAGCAACGGAACGGAAATTTGAAGCTGTGTATGAACCCCTGCGGCGAGGATCATAATGGACGGTGGAGATCCGTATCGTTTACACATCCATCAACGTTTGAGACAATTGCAATGGAGTCTGATCTCAAAAACAAGCTGAAATCGGATCTCGAGTCGTTTTTGAAAGCCAAACAGTACTATCACAGGTTAGGCCGTGTTTGGAAGAGAAGCTATCTCTTGTACGGTCCTTCTGGTACTGGAAAATCAAGCTTCGTCTCTGCCATGGCTAAATTCCTAAACTATGATGTGTACGATATCGATCTCTCGAGAGTTGTGGACGATTCAGATATGAAACTGCTTCTGTTACAGACGACGACCAAGTCGGTGATCGTGATCGAGGACCTTGATCGGTTTTTGATCGAAAAATCAACGGCTGTGAGCGTCTCGGGAATTTTGAACTTCATGGATGGGATACTAAACTCCTGCTGCGCGGAGGAGAGGATTTTGGTCTTCACGATGAACTGTAAGGACAAAATTGACCCGGCAATCCTGAGACCGGGTCGGATCGATGTCCATATCCATTTCCCTTTGTGCGACTTTGCGGCGTTTAAGACACTAGCGAGCAGTTACCTGGGCGTCAAGGATCACAAACTGTTTCCACAAGTGGAGGAGATGTTTCTAAACGGAGCGACGTTAAGTCCGGCGGAGGTTGGGGAACTCATGATAGCGAACCGGAACTCGCCCAGTCGGGCGTTGAAGTCCGTTATAACAGCGTTACAAACGGGGGTAGAATGGAGGAATTCTGCGAGCTTTGGACGGCGGTTGCTTGACGGTAGTGCAACGAGAGTTTCTCCTGAAGAATCGGATAATAACTCGGCGATTTTCTCTGCGGAAAATGTAGATACCACGAAAGATTTCCGGAAATTGTACGGTTTGTTGAGGCTCAAAAACAAAAAATCCCAGTCATTTGATTTAAGTTCGGGTCAAAAATATGTGTAACCGGATACGGGCCATATCACATTTGGCAAAATATAGAGTTAAATAGAGAGAAAATTGATTAATTTTTTTAATGTTATATTTTTAAACAAAATTATCATTTGTTCATTTCTCAAATAACTTATAATTAATATTCTAAAGTTTAATACAATTTATTTTAAAATTGAAAATATAGGATAAATTAATAAAATATGATAAAAAAATTGTGTGATAAGATTAGAATATAGAATAGGATTTTAGGATAAAATAGTAACTCCACCTTAACGCAATGTAAGTTCGATTCCCACCCAAAATTGGACTCTGATTCTTTCATAATTGATATATTATTCATTATTTTTTGTTAATTAGTTCATTTTCTTACTATTTCTCCCAGCAATGTTAAAAATTGTAACTGATTTGGCCGGTTTAATAATAAAATTTTTAAACTGCTTCATTTTTTGCTCCAATTTTTTAACTTTTGGTTCGTTTTATTTTAGTAACTCTTGTTGTTAAAAGTTGATAGACTTATTAACTAATCGGTCAACTTTTATAAATTAACAACTTCTTATAAATTAATTAATATTCTTTTAACAATATCTTTTTTAATTAAACGTTAGTTTTTAATAAATAAAGATAATTTTTTAATCATATTTTAAATTATTTAATTTTAATGATTTTATGACGGTCTAATATTAGATGAATCTTTTAAACTTTAAACATTTTATCTTTAAATTATCGCCTCTTAAAAATGTCTTAGTTTGGTGGGATTACACGTAGCATTAATAATTTGTAAATGGGCTTGATGGAATTAAATTGGGACAAATATATTCTTAGTCTTTTAATTGAGAAGTAATTTTTATTTGTCTCCCAACTATGATTTTCTTAATTTAATTCTTAGAATTTGCTAAACAGATTAAGATTTTAGTTACTGCCTTTGACATTATATAAGCATTAAAAATTGGAAATTTAAAATAAAATATCTCAAATGACAGCTCGTTTTAAATTTGGTTGATACAAAAGATGACACGTTAACAGTAAGTGTCATCCCTTTTGGAAGAAAAGAGAATCTAGATTAATCCAGAGCGTAGGTGAATTAATAAGAGGCTCTTCTAGCTTAAGTAAGACTGTAGATTCGAACCGTCTTCATATATATAACCGTTTAAAATTTAGGGTCAGAACTTTACCTCCTATAAAATATCTATTTAAAACTATTCGTTGAAAAAAAAAAAGAGGAGAATCTAGATTAAAAGTAGGTAATAAGTTTGGCATATCACTTTCCTTTTAGGTAAAACGAATTGCACAGTGTTATCATCATCACTTGTCAAAAGCAGAGAAAAAAGAGTGGTTAAAAACCTAAATTTATTCACCAATGAACAGACTCGTGACTTCATGTCTTTCACTTGCTTCTCACCTTTTCTTCTCAGCAACTGTAAGCTTGTAAACATCGCATTGATGGGATAGTGCTTGAAAAAGACATTCCTGTTGGTCCTTTTTGCAAGCTAGCAACAGAGGCACATGTGAGTTTTGGAACTGAGAAGAAATGATCAGTTGGTTCTAAAAATGGAGCTTCTGTTTCTGTTTATATTTGAATCCCTCTGCATCGTCTGCCAAAAATAAAGATAATAGCAAACAAATTTTTCATCTCATCATTCATCATTGCTCTGATATGCTTCACTTTTGTTTGGTCTGCTGCGCTTGGCGTTTAGGCTACAGAATCTTGGCGACATCAACTAATGCCTGATAATGGATTGGATGGAGTCGGGTTGTTTTTTTCCAATCTATCGGTCGTTCAAAGTTTGGTTGAAACAAAATCATTTTGTTTAAAATTAATAAAATGTTATTATTTTTGTCAACTAATTCATATTTTATTCTTAAGTTATTAAATAAAATAATATTTTTTTGATTTGAATTAAATTATTGTAATGTTATCAAATTAGATTAATCTTCTTATAAATAGGGTCGAGTTGAGATAGGCTCGTAATTAAACTAAAAATTAATGTGCAAACTCGAGCTTGAAACACGTGGCTTGAATCTTTATTGAGTTCATGATTAGCCTAATTTTTTAATTTAAAGCTAAAACAATAATTTTGTTTTATTAAAAAGATGTTATTTTTAATTAAAATTTGTTAATTTTGTGCTGGGAAGACTAAACTTAAATCAAATCCAAAACTGTAAAAAAAAAATTCAAACCCAACCTGAAATTTGATCAACTTAGGTTGAACCTGATAACTTCAAGTCGGACCAAAATACTAACTTTAATCCTCCTAAATTCGATTCCGGTATAATATGCGATCAACTCCAACTTTTTACATTTTGAATTAGACCAAATTCAAACCAAAACCGATATGTTTTCGTTAAAACCGGTTGAAGTAAAAACCAAAACATCTGTTTTAACCATAGTTTTAAAAATTGGACAGGACCGGTTGGTCCGACCCGTTCGATCGGTGACCGGTCAGTTATTCGGTTCTGTTCACTCTTAAAAATTAGTTCTCAATTAAACCTACGAGAACCAGTCAAAACTGGTCAATTGATCGGTCGTCCAATTAAATCGGTCCGACCAATAGTTCAAATTTTTTAATGTATTTTTTGATACAATTTTATATTTTTTAATATTATTAATATTATATATAATTAAATATAATTATTACATAATTATAACATTACACTTATTCGTGGTCGAATCAGTGGCTAATAAAACTTCTGATTCGATGTTTAGCCCGAGTTTTAAAATACTGATCTTAACAAGTGAATCCAATGCTTGACCTCAAAAGGTTGATCCCCAACCTAAAGGGCTCCCAATCGCAGACCCGACCATCGCTGGAGGATTGAATTATGATTTAATCCTAGTCAGTCCCTCAGGAGAGCGGTCTAGTACTTGGTGCGCACAAGAAGGCACCATATTGGATGAACTCTCATACTGTCACTGTCAAGATTCGAACCTGAGTCCTGACCTCAGTTACCCTCCCAACAAAAAACCAACTGAACTCAGTTACCCTCAGGCTGCACACCTGCACATACCAAAAAAGAAAAAAAGGACGGATTTCGCAATAACTTGTTGCCTATCTTGTTGTAAAGTGGCCATATGTCAAAATACCCTTCTTTGAAACACTTTGGCAGTGCCCTCTTGGATCAGAACCCAATGCTTTAAGCATGTGGGATCCACCAAAGACTTCTTCTTCTCTTTTCTTTAAGAACAGAACACGTAGGACCTACCATACGTAGCACTTCGGAATTTCTTCACCAAGTTAGTTTTTGAGTTTTGATAAAATACATTATTGATATAGAAAAGTTGAGATTTAATGGTTATATTTCATTAAAATTTTAAATTTTTTTAAATTCTACACATTCTAATTAATAAATTATAAATTATAATTTACAATTTATATTTTTATTTATCTTTTTTATTTTAATTTTAAATTATTATTGTTAACAAATAAATTACTTTTTATTTTTAAAAATATTAAATTTATTTAATTTTACTAATAAATTATATTTTTCAAATTTAAATTCTTTATTTATCTCCTCTAACACAGTCGTCGACAAACACCCTGAAGAGATCTTATAGATGTGGACAAGATACTGATTCACTTGTTGGCATCAATCGAAAACACCCGACACACGATGACGGTGATCGACAATCACTGGCAAGAAAAGTTGAATAAGTTTTGGTTTGGAAAGTGTGACGGTGATAGGTGCAGGATACTCTCAGATATACTAAAAAACTATACCTAAGCTTTGAAGCATGTGTAATTTGGCAAGAGGTTCAAGAAGGAAACCTGTTACCTGTGAGATTTTGTTTCCTGACGGACACGCTAGCTATGTCGTGCTTGGGATAGCTATCTTCTTAACTCCGGCTCAAATTAGGCATAACAACTGAGTCAGATTCCAATCAAACTTTAGAAGACGTGATTTAAGCTGTCTTCTTAATACCATGTATTTTATTATTTATTTGGTGGCACATTGTCATATGAATGCTGTAACTGAGAGATGATATAGTACCTTTAAGGATATGGTATTAAGTATGATTTTAAGGATATGGTATTAAGTACGATTTGTCGTACAACTTTACCTCATTCATTATAGAGAGATAAGTTAAAGAACATAATGTATATAAGCAATAGAGTTTCTAAAAAAGTTATAAACAAAATCACTTACAAGTTATTGATGAGTAAGAAAACTGTCTTAAAGCATTTACACATTGCGGACTCCAATTGAGGTAAGACCTTATATGCCAAATAAAAAAGAAACTAGATGCATGAACTATTAATAGTTATTTACTTATTTTCAAAGACACTTTAAAAGATCATACGTATATAAATTTTATGATCCCAAAATAAGAAATTCTTCGAGATTGAAAATATCTGGTTTTTCGAGGATGTTAAGTTTGGGAAGAAGATAAGGATACTAACTTTGTCTTTAAAGAGGATCTCGATAATGTTCCTTTCTTTACAGTTCTTATTGATTATATAATAAAGTCTTAATTGCTATCGTGATGTAACAACATCTAGTACAATACATGATAATGTCGAGCTTTCTACTTATCAGGATCATTTGACCATTCCTTAATCCATTGTTCATGAGGAGCATGAGGATCAAAGTCAACAAACTCACATTCAAGTAGAACGAATGCCTTTAAGAAGATCCACAAGGGAAAAAGAGAAGTGCAATTCTAAATGATTATGTTGTATTTCTCTAGGAGCATGAAAAATTGTTGACTTAGTAGGAGATGATCCACTCACCCCCCATGAAGCAATTAAAAGTTCTATCTCTCATAAGTGGATTAATGTTATGGGTGAGGAAATGCAATCCATAAGAGGCAACGACGTTTTGGATCTTATCCCATTGTTTAATGGTGTGAGACATATTGGTTGTAAATAGATTTTTAAGAATAAAAGGGACTCCCAAGGCAATGTGAAAAGATATAAGGTTTATTTTGTCGCCAAAGGATTTACTCAAAGGAAAGACATTGAGTAAAAACAGACTTTCGTTCTATTTTCATCAAAAGACTCTTTTAGGACTATTATGGCACCTATGGTACATTTTGATATTGAGTTACATCAGATAAATATAAAGACAAATTTTCTCAATGGAGGCATTGAGGAAGCAGTTTATACAAAAAAACCAGAGGAGTTAGCTTATGAGTAAAAAAACTAATTGGTTCGTAAATTTAAATTTATAGGCTCAAGCAAACTTCCTATCAATGGTGCCAAAAGTGTCATTAAGTTATTATCTTATCTGACTTTGAAGTAAAAGTTGTCAAAGTGTCGGACCCTAAATTATTTTATTTATTTTATTTATTTTCCTAGAATTGAGTTTATTAATTTAGTGAGCATAAGTTGATATTAGAAATTAGAATGGAAATATTAGGATTAAATTAGAGTATAGTATGGTGTTTAAATAACCTAAGGAGTAAGTAGTCTTTTGATTCAATGAAGGAAGGGTATTTTTGGAAGACCAAGACAAATTGTTGTCTTGAATAAGAAAGAAGAGGAGAGAATCGTGAGAAGCAAAAGAAGAGAAGAAAACATAAAGAAGAAAGAAAGAAGAAGAAGAAAACGTGGGAAGCTAGGGAGGAAGAAGAAAGAAGGAGATTTTGAATAAGTTTAAGGTAAGTTCATCTTTCCTTCTTGCTTGTTAGAATGAGTTTGTGTTGGAGGAAAGAAGAGAAGGAAGAAACCATCTTGATTTTTCATGGATTTCTAAACTAGGCTTTGGTTTTTTTAACCTAGATGGACTATGGGTAGGTTAAGTTTAAACTCAATTCTAGCATTTTTGATTGTTGAAGTTTTATAAATTTATGTTTGAATTTGGATTGAATGAGAATTTGGTTTGTTTTAGGAAACCAAGAAAATCTTACCCAACAGCAAGAGGAAAGACACAATTGAGTTTGGATGTTTGAGCAATTTAGGTGGGTAATATGTTTATAGTTATTGTGTAAATGAGCAATTTGTTTACTTTTGTGTGTATATGCTTAATTGTTGAAATGGAATTGTTGTGATTGTTGAAAATGGATTATGATTATTACCATGTTATGTTATGAGTAATGTTATGACATTTCGTATAGTCGAAATGGGAAATAGCTTGAAAAGCTTGAAAATGTGAGTATGTGATGAATTGAATTGAGCATGACTATTTGCTTGTGTTTGGGTAAGAGAGAAATCATTTCATTCGTCACGTGCACGTTGACTAAGCCTTATCCCGGTTGCCTGCTTATGACATATGAGATCCTAAGAACGGATTCATTTTATTCATGGTGTAAACTTCGGTTTTTCCATTTCGACCCATAAGAAATCTCGAGCCATTTGTTTGTGCATTTCGTCATTGATTTATCAAGTATGATGCATTTGAGTGTTATGTTTTGGTGGTTAAATGCACATGTTATGTGCTATGTGATAACTTCATTCACTTTGAGTTTTTGAGCTAGAATTGCGAATAATTGAATTGCTAGAATCAAATGAAACATATATGTATGTATATATATATATGTTTGATTATATGGCTTGTTGCCAATAACTATAAATATATTAGTCACTGAGCTTTGTAGCTCAACCCACTATTTTCTTCTAAGGTGTAAAATAAGATTGTTGATCCTTGCAAGGCAATTGGAAACTCCGAGATAGCTACATTTATTAACTAAGTTAGTTCAATTACTTTTGGGTAGCTTTATCAGCATATTGAACATAAGCATCCATTTGTATTTTGTATTAAGCTAATGATGTAGTGTTGATATCTAACTAAAGCTTTGTTCAAACTCTATTTTTATTTAGTAATGAGATTCAGAAAGGAAGACGTTCCTTTTGCGTATGTTCACATTTTTCTTTGGTTGAGTTTTTAATGGTTGATGTGGAAAATTGCATGTGTATGAGTGCAAAATTTTGTGTTTGAATGTTGGGTTTTAGGTTTCAGAACTGAAGGTTTCACCTCGGCGAAGCCAAACCTTGGCCACGACAAACCTTTCCCAAAGGGTATTTATGTGTGATTTTGGAAACTTCGCCACGGTGGAGCCAGACTATTTCGCCACGGCATATTTATCCCTAGAGGTTCTTGGATTTGGTCCCGGGACTTCGCCGTGGCGAATCAAAATTTTGTTGTGACGTATTTGTCCCGAAGGGTTCGATCCCTCGACCTTGAGATTTCGCCACGGTGAACTTCTCCCTAAGGGGCATTGGAAATATTTCCATAACTTTGCCGCGGCGAACCCGCCAATTGTTGTTGCTAAATTTTCCCCTTTAATTGAAGGTTTTAACTTCCTTTTCGCATGATCTGTACTCGACCGCCTCGAGAAATCACCTCAGGATTAGACACGGGACCCAACCCCAACAAAAAGAATGTGTGTACCATAAGTTTAGTAAGAGTATATTCATTTTCTTAGTCTTATATGTGAATATATTTTGCTTCCCAATAGTAATGTAAAATTGCTTTTAAATAATACAAAATTGTTTAAAAGTAATTCTAAATGAAAGATCTTGATGAAGTGTCCTTCATATTAAGGATCTATATTCACCGGTGATCATTCACATAAAATTTTAGGATTATCAAAAAAGGGGTACATCAAAAAGGTATTACAATAATTTGGTATGCAAAATTGTAGATCTCATAACACGAGTATCTAAAGGAGAAAAATTTAGTCTAAGATAATGTCCAGAGATTGAAATAGAATCCTAGAAGAACCCTTATGTATTGACAATAAGGAGTTTGATGTACATACAGTTTTGCACTCATCTTGACCTAGGGTATGTTGATGGAATGCTTAGCAAATACCAAATCAATAAGAGAAGAGAATATTAGGTAAAAATTAAAAGAGTCTTTAGATATTTACAAAAAACTAAAGATTATATACTTATATGTCAAAGGTCGGACAAACTTGAAATTATTAGTTTTTTTATTTCGACTTTGTTAGATGCCAAGATAGCCATAAACCGACATCTAGTTATATATTTTTGGTTGGTCGAAGGTGTTTGGAAAAGTGCCAAGCATACACTCATTGCATCTTCCACTATAGAGGTTTAATTTATTGCATGTTATGAGGCCTCCAATCATGCTATATGGCTACATAACTTCATTATAGGATTATGAGTAGTCAATGTGACAATTCAAGTTATAATGTGACAATAAAGTAACAATCTTGTACTCAAATAGCAATAGGAGCTCTTCTGAATCTAAACATATAGACATTAATTTCATCATTATTAAAGAAAGAGCTTATAGTGGTTTTGTTAATATTAAGCTTATAAGAACAAACTCCATGATTGCATGTCCAGTTACTAAAGCCTTGACACCACTGACGGAGTTATTTAGGACTCAGTGCTTTAAAAAATTAAATATTTTTTAATTTTATATATATCAAATTCTTTGATAACTGAACAAGACCTTCTCTTGAAGTGTGATGTGTCGTCACCGTCAATGTGATTTGTGAAAGATTGTATGAAGAGGGGTGTTCCAAAATTTTTCTTTCACATGGAGGTGATTAGACATTAACCCCACAAGGTTTTGAAC
>JANZLC010000009.1:21621987-21632094 GCA_026413385.1 Erythroxylum gracilipes
AACCTTTAATTTCTCTCTCATCTTAATTACACAGATCACAATTTCAAGACAATTTATCTCTCATCTTAATACTTCATGGGAGTATTAATAAGGGTATATTTATAATTTCATTAGCTTTCTTAATAAGCGTGTATTTTTTTAAAACGACACTTATTATAAATCAGAGAGAGTATTATTTAAAAAAAAATGAGTTAATACTAAAAAATTAGTCTCATTTCTTTAAAAAATTTAAATAATCTTATATCAAATTATTATTTTTATTATAATAATCAATAACTTACTATTTACTTTTTATTGCTTACTTATTAAGACGTACCTATCTGCCCAAAGTCGTCAATCAAGAACTTCCCTAGCCTAGAAGTGGACCTCCTAATGTTTTGCACCGACAAGGTTTGGTACGAATAACATTCCTGAGAGTAATGATGTAACTCCGCACATCTCTCAAGGAACAAATTAAAGGTTTTGGCTATTAATTTTTTTTTTAAAGGTTTTGGATTGAAATGACGGACCAAAACACTTCTAGAGTTCTGATTAGGCCCGAGCTCATCGATGCAGGCACTGAATTCTACGTTAAAAAAACAATTTAGCTGTCTAACAACCAAGCACTTTAGGCAATGCGGCCACTCTAGTGGCTCAGATCTGTGTCTTTAAATACCTTATTTTAATCCTGATTCTGCCTTAAAATGACCTAATTTTATAATTATTTACATATAAAACTACGTCACCAAAATAAGATTAGAACAAGGTATTTTAAACATATGATATCCCACTTTAACTCTAATTCCATCTTGAGATGTATTTATTAATTTTTTAACTACCATGAGATGACTCAAATTTTTAAGTTGTTCAATTGAAAATTTGGAGTAATCGTTAGATTTGCAATTTAGAAATTGAAAGTAAGGGCTTGCATGAATACGTCATTTATAATTACATCATTTTGTAAACTATATGTTTGATATGTATTATTTATACTAATTAATAAAGATATTATATAATATATGTTATGTATTATTTAATAGATTAAGATTTTAAAATTAAGTGATGAGTTTGATTTAAGTAATTAAAAATTAAAAGAATGTAATTTTAAAAGATTTCATATATAGTACTAGAGCCTAAGACTCAAACTTCACTAGTGAATTTATTATTACACCAATGATTAAAAAACTCAACAGTTTAACTATAAAATTTTTAAATTTTTTGATTTAATTTATTTTAATAACTTCTATTGTTAAAAATCGGTCAATTTAGTAAATTAATAAATTCTTATTATTAGAATTGGGTTTCCACTTATAAACCCTTTAACATTTTCATGCTTAGTCACTATGAGATACTCTAATACTTATAAACTATAATAAATCAATTAATTTTTATTAACAATCTTTTTTTTAATAAAGCTTTAAATTATTAGATAGAGAAAGACAATCTCTTTTTATTATATTTCAAATTACTTAATTTTATTTAATTTTTAACTAATTTTATGATGATCTAATACTAATTTAATCTTTTAAATATTGTACCTATTGTCTCTCGTCTTATCAGTTTAACTTTTAGTTCGTTTTTTAAAATATTGTATTAAACTATGGTGTTCTGGATTAAAGGGGATTTTGAGTAGAGATGATATTTTGTAAGAGAGTTATTTGGGTGTAGTTTAGTTTTAAAGATTTAGTTAAAATAATATATTTACATTAAATTAACATCTGAATTATTTAGTTCAAATTTAATTAAAATTTGAGTTAAACTTATTACCTACAAAAGTAGGTCAATGGGACCTCAGGATTGGTTTCGAAATACTGTAGGGTAGGCCCAACGACAAATGGAGTTTTTATGTTTGTAATAAGTCGTTATTGAGTGCTACAAGGCTGGTTTGGTAGGTCGACGCCTTAAAGGGCGTTCCCCTTGTAATAATTCCTGGAACAAGACAGGTTTGGTCACTCGTTGGAAGCCTGGATGTTTGCTCCGGTTGTTGCTGACCGTAATAATTCCTCTGTAGGAATTAACTGAACGTCACGTGCTACATGTAGTGGCAGAAGTTGCAATTTTTGTTGAAGGTCTAGTTTAGGCTTTGCGTTCGTTAATTGATTATTGTTTGAAATAAAATAAAATATAATATTATTACGAGAGAAGTGTTTACGATATAATGAAATATAATGAAATAAAATGTGATGGAAGAAGAAAGTTTTATATTACATCTCATTTCATCTTAAGCAAAAAAAAAAAGAGAAACATTCAATTTGAAAAATTATGATGAAATATAAAATGATAAATAATTTTTCACTATATTACATTATAAACTTTTCTTTTAACCATCAGTTCACTTTATTACACTATAAACTTTTCCATCTCTACTAAACATCAATTTCTAATATTAAATTCATTTACATTTCATTTTATTCTATTAAAAACCTTACCTCCAACTGAATATAGCCTTAAGGATAACAATAGGTTAGGCTGTATACAGACTTTTAGTTTACATATTAAGAATTTTTTATTGAATTTTCTTATGTTTGAATTTAATTGAGTTTAAATTTGAATTAAATTAGATTAAAAATTTTAATTTTAATTTAGATTAGTTTGAATATTTTTGTTATTTACAATTTAAGAAATTAGGTTTTTAAAATAACCAATGATTGAGAAACTCAATTGGTTCAACCAGTTCAATAATAAAAACTTTGAACTATTCAATTTTTCGGTTCAGTTTTTAATTTTCTAATTCGATATACTTTAATAACTTTTGTTGTTAAAAATCGATCAATTTTAGTAAATTAATAAATTTTTATAAAATAAAATAAATCAATTAGTTAATAATGTTTTTTAATTAAATTCTAAATAATTTGATAGGTAAGGACAATCTTTTTTAATCATATTTCAAAATTTTAAATTTTATTTAATCTTTAGTTGATTTTATGACGATGTAATATCGATTGAGCATTTTAAACTTAAAATCTCTTGTTTTATCGATTTAACTTCTGGTTTAATTTTTAAAATATTTACAATAATTGAAGACAACATATCATATCTCACTAAATTCATTCACAAATTTTTATATAATATATAAACATAATAAAATATATATAGATGATAGTAGAATGATAGAGTTCTAAAATACATAAGTTAATAATTAAAAAAGTTATTTTTTAATTTTTGTTAAGATCAAGTAATTATTTTAGATTATTTTCTTTTTTTTCAAAGTCAAGTTGTATAATAATAATAATAAAACGTGAATTTTAACTAGGTCACCCAACAACTCAAACCACAAAACTTAATTAAAATGAGCAATTGAAGAACCGAGGCTCAATTAATATTTTTGCTTATAAATTTCAAGCGATGTTAGTGAATAAATAGGTATTAAAAGTCAGAATTTGTTTGTTTAGTTTTATTTTTCTAAATTTTTGTTTTTCATAGTAGACTGAGTTATATTCAGACTTTAGGGCATATATGAGATATCTTAAGTTGGGTTTTATGTATCTCAAGATTCTCAACTGTGACCGACTTAAAAATTTATTTTTAATACAAATATTGAATTAATAATTAAATCTAATTTACTAATTACAGAAATAATAAATTTGGATATTTAAAAGGAATAAAAAAAATTAAACATATTTAGCTGCTTCATCTGTAAAAATTTTAAACTGTCCAATTTTTCGTTTCAATTTACTTTAATAAAATTTTAAAATCGTTCAGTTTTAGTATATTAATAAGTTAATATAAATAAAATAAATAAATTATTTTTTATTTAACAAGTTTTTAATTAATTTTAATTATATTTAAATTTTAGTCAATTTTTTGACAATCTAATACCGATTAAATCTTTTAAACCTTAAATTTCTTTTTTTAGTGTTTATCTTATGGTTCGGTTTTTTTAGAAAAATTGCATTTTATACTACTATTACACTCTGAATTTTTGGGTTCACTCATAATTATTTTTATTTAATAAGTCATACAACAACTAATTTGAAATCGAACATTCTTGTTTATTAGTATATAACATTTCTCATTCAAAAAAAAAGTATATAACATTTAAATTATTTATGATATATACGTTATATTATTAATTATACTCAAACTTTGAGTCCATTTATTAATCTTATTTAAATTTATTTATTAAATCTGAAATTCATTATAAAACATATATTTAATTTAATTAATATATTTAATAATTGTTGCTCAAATTTCAACCTAAATTCACTCCCTCAATAAGACCATACGTCCGGACCTTCAAAATTCAAGCTTTTCGCACGATTCATGAGACCCAATGCTATTCCTGTCTATAGAAGACTTTTAGCCTCCAGAAGTCCAGACTGCATCGACCCAAAGATTCAGAGTCCTTGTCACAGTGAAAGCGTATCACACATAATGATGGAATGCTTGAACATGATTAACTCGAAACAATCCTGATCTAAGTGCACTCTTTGCATTTTCCTGTAATCAGATCCAAGTGTTTGGAGATTCCGTACATTAACCGAGTTAAGGTTTCTCCAGGATTCTGACAAATCGCCGCTAACTGGTTTCTGATGCTAGAAAATGCGACTTCTCTCAACCCACCTGTACCAACTACTTATTACACTTGCCAAACCTATCAACTCAATCAGCGACGTCCGTTTCCTTGCCACCGCCAGTCAGATGACCGCTTTGCCGGAATCTTATGTCGTCAAACCACCAATCAAGCCGTGGCCACAACGCCTTTTCCCTAAACGCCTAGTTTTCATGATCAACAAACAACAGAATCTCGACCTTGCCCTTCAAATCTTCGAATACGCCGGCAAATACCACCCTGGTTTTTCCCATAATTACGAGACCTACTGTTCCATTATTTCCAAGCTCTCTCGCGCTCGTGCCTTTGAACCTATGGACTCGTTGCTCTCTCAACTACACGAATCCCAGCTCAAATGCGGCGAGAATCTATTCATCGACGTTATTCGCAACTATGGTCTCTCGGGCAAGCCTTTCTTGGCCTTGAAAACGTTTGTGCGCATCGAAGAGTTTAAGGTCAAACGTTCTGTGAGGTCGTTGAATACATTGTTGAACACTCTTGTACAGAACAAAAGGTACCATTTAGTTCACGCCATGTTCAGGGATTGCAAAACCAAATACGGAATAGTGCCTAATGTTTTCACTTACAACATTTTGATCAAGGGGTTATGTGAGAAAAGGGACCTAAAAGCTGCAGTTAAAGTGCTTGACGAAATGCCCTCAATGGGTTTGATCCCAAATGTGGTTACTTACACAACGATTTTAGGAGGGTACGTTTCGTTAGGCGACATGGTAAATGCTGAGAAGGTTTTTGGCGAGCTTTTTGATAGAGGGTGGTTGCCAGATGCCACAACATTTGCGATCTTGATGGATGGGTATTGTAAACAAGGAACGTTAAATGATGCTATTAAGGTTATGGATAATATGGAAGAGTACAGTGTGGAGCCAAATGATGTTACTTATGGTGTTATGATAGAGGCTTATTGCAAAGCGAAAAAGTCTGGTGAAGCATGTAACTTGCTTGATGATATGCTTGACAAGAACTACATACCCAACTCAGCCCTTTGTTGTAAGGTTATTGATGTGTTATGTGAGCAAGATAAGGTGGACGATGCTTGTGACCTGTGGAAGAGAATGTTAAAGAAGAATTGCATGCCCGATAATGCGATTACTAGCACACTTATACATTGGTTATGCAAGGAGGGAAAGGCATGGGAAGCGAGGAAATTGTTTGACGAGTTCGAGCAGGGTTCAATACCGAGCCTTTTGACCTATAATACGCTCATTGCGGGGATGTGTGAACAAGGGGAGTTGAACGAGGTTGGGAAGTTGTGGGATGATATGGTGGAGAAGGGTTGTACTCCTAATGCTTTCACATATAATGTGTTGATAAAGGGTTTTTCTAATGTAGGGAAAGCAAAAGAGGGCATGAGGATTCTTGAGGAGATGTTGGAAACAGGGTGCTCACCTAATCGTTTAACTTACTCGGTACTGATTGAGGGGTTGCAGGAATCAGAAATCAAAGGTGAAGTTGACAAAATTGTTTCCATGGCCATCACAAGAGGAGGAGTTTGTGGTTCTTGGGATCTCTTCCTAAGCAAGGTTGTTTGTAATCTGGATAGAGGGATGAGGATTCTCGACAAATTGTTAAAGGAGAATGCTGTATAGATATTCATTTGAGAGTAAAGGTTGTTTGGCATGCAGATTGTAAAAGAAAACTGGCCCCTGAAACTTATTAAAAATTAGCCAGCAACCAAGCCAAGGTTTTGGTTTGTTCTGAGTTAGCTTCCTTATTGGTGAAGTTTGTCTTGATATGGCTCTCTTGAAGAGTTTCTGACTATAATGCGCAATATTCACAAAGATTACGGTCGCACACTGTTCAAGCTACTTTGCATGGTTGAGTACAGGGCAGAGAAGTTACTAAGTTGCACAAAATTACGAGAAGTTATCAAGTCATTCTCAATTTCTTGATGAAACAACTCAGAATCCAAGACCCCATTGTTTTGTAGTTTATTTTCTTCCGATTACAGAGTTAAGTGGTAGAGTGTAGCTCCAAAGAGTTAACGAAGAAGACACAAAAATGAACTAACAAGAAGTAAAGTGAGGGACACAATAGGAATTTCACACAAAAGGCTATAATAGGAATTCACTAATGCAAGTTGGCCTGTACAATTATGTTACAACATAATACATCCTAGTCCTTTATTTTGTTCTGTATTTACCGACAAATGTATGGTCAATATTGAACCAATAATTGTATAAATATACAGATGAGCAAATAATAAAATAATACATAATTCTAGACATAAATTTCTTTTTATAGCATTAGAGCTATCCTTGACCAACGTCAATAATGGAGGAAAATTTTGAGTCATCAATTACTATTCTAAATGATACACCATCATCCTGCCCTAGCAAAGACCCTAAACTTCAATCTTCCCATCTAGCTTGATAAATAACCTTTTGTCAATTGCCCAAATCCTTGCAGCCATAAGAGCTCTTGAGCTTGAAAACTTTGTTAACACAACACCTCCTCCTCAATTCATCACTACAGTGTCAACACAACATCTCCTCCTCAGTTTATCACTGTAGACACAAACCAAGTCAACGAAAATTCAAATTACAAAGCATGGTGAAAAATAAATCAACTATTGCTATACTGGCTGTTTTTAACTATCAGAGAAGAAGTAATAGGACAAATAAACCATTCCAATTAATCCTATCAAGTTTGGCAAATTTTGAAGAATCTTTATGCTCAAACTTCCATGGTTAAGAGTTCTACAACTAAAGCATCAACTTTCAACAATTAAAAAAGGTTCACACATCATATCAAAATATATGCAAAAAGTTAAAATCATAGGAGACTCACTTCAAGTAGCAGGACATGCAATCACTGAGTATGAACTAATATTATGTGCCTTAAATGGCCTTGGTCATGAATATGATCTTGTTGTGGTTTATCGAACACATTCTATGAAAACTTCATCTCTACAAGAAGTGTAATACTCTTTTATGATGCATGAAACAAGAATAAAGCAACTGAACACAATTAATCAAGAAGCTATTCATCACCAACTGCAAACTCTTCAACTTTCAATCAAAACAATCAACAAGGAAGAAGTGGATTTAGAGGAAGAGGAAATCGTGGGAGAGGAGGCAGATGGAATGGAAACAGAATCTTTTGTCAGCTTTGCTACAAACTCGGCCATGAAGCACTGAAATGTCACAAAGGTTTGATATATCATGGCAAGCTAACACTATCCAACCATGGAGGCAGAACATCTTCACTCAACAAACACAGAACAATGCACAAAACTGTCCTCAATCTTATTTAACTCAAAATCAACATGGATATCCTTCCTCAAAAGCAGTCAATCAATACATGGTTTATAAATAGCGAGGCTACAAATCATGTAACAGTAGACTTTAATAATCTGTTAATAAGTTCTGAGTATGTTGGAAATGATCAACTCACTGTTGGTAATGGTAACTCTCTTCCTATTGCTAATATTGGCTCATCTTACATACAATTTCTAGATAATACACACACATACCTCTTACACTAAAACAAATTCTGCATGTTCCAAACATAACCAAAATTCTGTTGAGCATTTCTAAACTTACCAAAGACAACAAAATTTCTGTTGAGTTTACTAACGAAAGTTGTCTTTTTAAGGATAAAGTAACAAAGAAGATTCTACTCAAGGGAGTGCTTCGAGATAGCTGCTATAACCTTAAAGCCATTAAACCACCCGATAAAATCAGGCCAGTTATGCAAACATACCCTGCTCATAAGCCTAGTTTTTCATAACATAAAGTTTCTTCTCTTTTAAAGGGTAGTCATTGTGAGACAAACATAGCACAGAAAAATGTTAATGTTTGGCATGCCAAATTAGGGCATCCTTTCAACAGTATCTTAAAACAAATTATGAGTTCAATGAAGTTGAATATTAATCTTAACAACATGTCCCACTGTGATGCCTGTAAGCAAGGAAAATTGCATTAACTACCTTTTCAAACTCACGTCATAACCGCTCAAAATCCATTAGACATCATATACTTCGATATTTGGAGACCCTCTCCATATCTCTCAACTAAAGGACATAAATATTATCTTATTTTTGTTGATGCCTACACAAGATTCACATGGTTTTATCCCCTAAAACAAAAATCTAATACTCTATCATTTTTTGTCAAATTCAAAGCCAATGTTGAACTCCAATTGAACAGAAAAATCAAAGCTCTTCATACTGGCATGGGAGGTGAATACAAAGCCCTCTTACCTTACCTCACAAAACATTGAATACAACCACGTGTTAACTGTCTTTGTTAGTGTTATGATCTAGAAGCCAATCATTAGGTGGTTGTATTCTAACAGTTATGCTTATGAATTGGATGGTTTCTATCATTTTGTTCCATAGTATTTCATTATTTATGGACTATTTGAGTTGATGACTCGGATTATAAAACTTTGTAATGAAAATAATGATTACTCTGAAATGTCACTAATCTTGGTAATTAACATGGAATATTAATTGAATACTAAAAGATTACTGTATCGATTCAATGATGGTGATGTTCTACAAGCCATTCGGTAAGGAGTTATCGATTTAATCACACAGATACATAATGGAGATTATGGCATTTGACAAACCCTAAATGAAACATTATAAGGATTATGTTTATGTCATTAATGTTTCATACATGTCTTGAATTCTATAGTATGAGATGTTCATTTTCTTACACAAGAAATGTGTATTTGTTGGCATTATCCAACGCTAACCATAACAGGTAGCTGTACAGATAATGCCATAGTATGCGTAACTTATGTAGAGGATAAATGTTCATTAAGAATATTGTTGTCCCTCGTATATGATATGAGCGATAATGTCTATAGACCCTTGATAAAGTAATATTATATGCATGCAATATGATTAAGGAGTTAATCATATTTACGATTTACTTTGGAAATTAAGAAGGAATAAATTGGCAAGAATGACATATTCTAATCTTGCATTTATTCAGGATATTATGAGACAAGAGAATTGACACGAGCAATAATTACTTTAGGATCATGATTTGTGTATGATACTTATCATCTATGTCATTTGAGTAATTATAATGTATTTTGCTAGATACCTGTTGGGACCCAATCTCAATGACCGGACCCCAACTAGAAAGATGGAGAACAGAAACGAAAGACGAAGAGGCGGAAGCGAATACGAACGAAACAATCAAACAAAACGGAAGACGAATCGAAACGGAAGCTAACGAAACAAACGTTTTGAAACGAACGGAAACAAATTCCAACATCCAAAAGTGCAAACCTTAGAAAACTATAATCATGTTGCGTTGGAAATCCTAAGACTAAACCAATCTGAAATACGGTATAATATTTTTTTTGCTCATATTATTCATTCCTTTTCTCTTTATTCACTTTATTCGATCTTATACAAAACAACTTAGATCCATACAATTTCCCTTTTGGAAAATTTCATCCCCATGCAAATCTCAATTCATAAAAATCTTTTTATACATTCACACATATACAAATATCCAGATAGACAAATAATGAACCTTAACATTTACAATTTCCAAACACAATCTCATAATTCAATACATCATTCCATCCAACAC
>JANZLC010000009.1:21632194-21647651 GCA_026413385.1 Erythroxylum gracilipes
ATTGGGAGAACCATCGATGATGGTTCCTCATTGAGTTCGCAAACTCATCCAAAATTGCAATCTATTTTTCAGGATTAGACGAGTACCCCGTTTGACAAGGGAGTATGCCTTCTGGGTGCAAGTTGAGATAGAGGTTGGGATCAGTTCGCATCTGCATTAGTGTTTCCTAATATTGTATTCCGCAATCTTTGTAAACTGATTAGTATGTAAACTTTCTGGTTATTGTAAAATATTGTTCAATGATTGTAATAATTGCAAATGGTTTATACTGTCTACTGTTTTTGCCGCGCTAATGTCTGTTTCAAAAAAAAAGAATGTTTTACTGAGTTTTCACCGACTGATGTAGTACGTCACCCTCGCGGGGCACGGACTCGGATATCACCAACGATATCAGGTTCGGGTCACTCGAGAGTGGGGTGTTACAATGCTATTCGTCGTTCATCATGAAATACCATATGCATGGGATGAAGAAGAGTTTGGAAGAACTCTATGGGATGCTTAAGACTATTGAGCAGGATATGAGGAACTTATGTCTTGGCAGTTCAAAAGGGAGGGAAGAAGATAAAGAAAGGCAGGAACAAGCGTAAAATTAAGAAAAAGGGCAAAGAAGGCAAATGAAAGGCTTAAGTGGTGACTTCAAGCACTCCCAAAGCCATAACCCCTTCTGATGCCGAGTGCTTCTATTGTAAAGGCAAAGGACATTAGAATAGGAATTGTCACAAATACCTTGAGGACTTAAAGAGTGGAAAGATTCCATCTTCTTCTTCAAGTATATATGTTATTGAGATTAACCTTGCTACTTCTATTTCTGATTGGGTATTGGATACCGAATTTTGTGCTCATGTTAGTTCATATATGTAGGTACTAAAGGATAGGACGATGTTTAGAAAGGGCAAAGTGCAGCTACTTGTTGGGAATGGTACAAGTGTTACAACCATTGCTATTGGGTGCATTGAGTTATATTTTCCTGGTAGGCTTGTAATGGAACTTAAATGTGTATATTTTGTTTCGTCCATCTCTCTAAACATTATCTCCTTTTCTCTTTTGGACAATGATGGCTTCTCCTTTACCATCTCAAATGGATCTTATTCAATTTATAGAGATGGTTTATTTTATAGATCTTCTTGTGCTAGGAATGGTTTATACATGTTTGAGATGGATAAACAGGTCCTTAATGTTAATAACAAAAGACTTAAGACTTGTCATGAGAGTATTACTCTCAAGTAACATTGTCGTCTAGGTCATATAAATGAGAAGAGCATCGAGAAATTGCAAGAAGTAAGACTTCTTGGTCAATTCGATTTGGAATCAATTGGGACATGCGAATCTTCTCTACTTGGCAAAATGATCACCAAGAAAGGTGAGAGGGTAAGTGACTTATTGGGTCTAATACATAGTCATGTATGTGGACCAATGAGTACCAATGCCCGAGGTGGTTTTCAATACTTCATCACGTTTACTGATGACTTCAGTAGATATGGTTATGTCTATTTAATGAGACATAAGTCTGAATCTTTTGAAAACTTTAAGGAATTCAAGAATGAAGTTAAGAACCAACTCAACAAGAAGATTAAAGTTTTGCGATCAAATCGTGGAGGTGAATACTTGAATCATGACTTTGGTGCTTATTTTAGAGAGTATGGTATCGTCTCACAACTCGCCCCTCCTGGAACACCACAATGGAATGGTGTTTTCGAGAGGCGAAAAACCTTATTAGATATGATTCGATCTATGATGAGTCAAACAAAACTTCCGATTTCATTTTAGGGATAAGCGCTTGAAATTGTTGCATTCACACTAAATAGGGTTCCATTAAAGTTTGTAAAAAGGACATGATATGAGATATGGTTTAGCAAAGTGCCTAGTATGTTTTTTTCTAAAGATTTGAGGTTGCGAGGCATATGTCAAACGTTTAACGTCTGGCAAGCTTAGCCCTAAATCAAACAAGTGCTTCTTTGTGGGGTATCATAAGGGAACTAAAGGATACTACTTCTATCACAAATTAGAGGGAAAAGTATTTGTTGGTCGACATGGTGTGTTATTGGAGAAAGGGTTTCTGGCAAGAGGAAGTAATGGGAGTAATGTTAAACTTGAAGAAATTCAGGAAACACTACAAGATAATGAGGCTAGTAGGAGCCACATTGACCCACTCTTAGATGCTTCTGTCAGTGGAAGTTAAGTACAACTAACTCCACAAGTAGTTGTGGAAGACAAGCCTCTAACTGAATCGACACAACTTAAAGTTGGACTTGAGCCATAAAGAGTTGTGGAGGAAGGTCAACAAGAAGTAGTTTTATTGCGAAGGTCAACTAGGTTAGTCCGTGCACCTGAGAGGTATATGGGACTACATGAGGTGAAGATGGTGGACACCGAAGATCCATTGACTTATAAGGAAATAAGTGGGTTTTCAAAAGGAAGACAGACATAGATGGAAATTTGACTACTTACAAAGCACGACTTGTTGCAAAAGGTTTCAGACAGATTCAAGGAGTTGATTATGATAAGACCTTCTCCTCCGTGGCTATGTTCAAGTCAATTCAGATCCTTTTAGCAATTGTTGCTTTTCATGATTATGAAATATAACAAATGGATGTTAAAACTGCCTTTCTAAATGGGGATTTAGAAAAGGATGTGTATATGACACAATCAAAAGGTTTTATGGATCCAAAAGTAGCTAAGAAGGTGTGTAAGCTTCAAAGATCCATTTTTGGATTGAATCAAGCATCACGAAGTTGGAACAAGCACTTTGAAAAAGAGATCAAAAGGTTTGATTTTGTTAAGTGTGAAGAAGAACCTTGTGTGTACAAAAGGATTAATGGGAATGCAATAGTCTTCCTGGTGTTATATGTGGATGACATACTTCTCATTGGGAATGACATTCCTTTGTTAGAGTTCATTAAGTCCTTATTGATGAAGGTATTTTCAATGAAGGATTTAGGCAAGGCTGCCTATATCTTGGGCATTAAGATTTATAAAGATAGATCTAAGAGGCTTATTGTATTGAGCTAAAGTACATATATTGATAATGTGTTAAATAGGTTCAACATGCAAGATGCTAAAAAAGGTTTTTTGCCCATGTCACATGGTATCCATCTCAGCAAGAATCAGTGTCCTTTGACACCTAGTGAGCTGGATGTGATGAGTAGAGTTCCATACGCTTCGGTGATTGCCTCTATCATGTACGCCATGATATGCACTCGCCCTGATGTATCATACGCTATGAGTATGACTAACAGATACCAGGATACTCTAGGCTTAGCACATTAGACTGTGGTCAAAATTATCCTCAAGTACCTGAAAAGATCTAAGGATATGTTCCGTGTTTGTGGCGGAGATTCTGAGCTCGTTGTAAGGGGTTACACCGATGTTAGTTTCCAGACCAACCATGATGATATGAGATCACAATCGGGGTATGTGTTTATCCTCAATGGAGGAGTTGTGGGTTGGAAAAGTTCCAAACAAGAGCCCACAACTGATTCCACCACCGAGCCTAAATACATAGCTGCTTCTGAAGTGGACAAAGAGGGATGTTGGATCAAGAAGTTCATCTTCGAACTTTATGTAGTTCCTAGAGTCACCGGACCAATTGAGATCTATTATGATAACAATGGAGCTATTGCTCAAGCGAAGAAACCTAGGTCATACTAGAGGCCCAAGCATGTTTAACGACGATATCACCTCATACGAGAGGTCATAGAGAGAGGTGATGTAAAGGTTTGCAGAGTTGATTCGATCGGGAACATAACCGACCTACTAACAAAACCTCTTTCTCAAGCCAAACATGTAGTTCACACTACATCAATGGGTATTAGATACATTGGTGATTGGCTTTGAGTATACTTTTCTTTATGCATAAAGATGTATTTAGTTTATAAGGCTACACTTGTTTAGAGCTCTTATGCATAGAGATGTATTTGGATTGACTCTAGTTCAAGTGAGAGATTGTTAGTGTTATGATCTAGAAGCCAATCATTATGTGGTTATATTCTAATAGTTATGTTCATGAATTTGATGGTTTATATCATTTTGTTCCATGAGTTTTCATTATTTATGGATTATTCGAGTTGAGAACTCGGATTGTAGAACTCTGTAATAAAAAAATGATTACTCCGAAATGTCGACAATCTTAGTAATTAACATAGAAATTAATTGACCACTAAAAGATTAGTATGTAGACTAAATGATGGTGATGTTCTACAAGCCATTTGATAAGGAGTTATCGGTTTAATCACATAGATACATAATGGAGATTATAATTTTTGACAGACCTTAAATGAAACATTATTAGGATTGTGTTTATGTCATAAATGTTTCATACGTGTCTTGAATTCTATGGTATGCGATGTTCATTTTCTTACATGAGAAATGTGTATTTGTTGGCATTGTCCAACGCTAATTGTAACAGGTAGCTATACAAATAATGCCACATTATGCGTAACATATATAGAGGATAAATGTTCATCAAGAATAATGTTGTCCCTCGTATATGATATGAGCGATAATGTTTATAGGCCCTTGATAAAGTAATATTATTTGCATGCAATATGATTAAGGAGTTAATCATATTTATGATTTACTTTGGAAATCACGAGGGAATAAATTGGTAAGAATTGACATGGGCAATTATTGCTTCGAGAACATGATTTATGTACGATACTTATCATCTATATCATTTGAATGATTATAATGTATTTTGCTAGATACTGCTTATGATGTATAGAATTAAAAGGGGTTTTAATTTTATTGTCAACATGACATAGATCCCAATGGTTCACACCAGAAAATATTTGATTAGAAAAAGATAATTATTCTAGCATATCATATGGAGATATGAATATGACAATAAAATTAATTATAAGTGTTATAATTATTTTGGTCAGGTATTAGAATAAATGTTATTAGATAACAAATTTAATCCTAGATAAATTTGTTTGATATGTATGACATGCCATATAAATTTATTGCTCAACAAAATAATGCATATAATTATATGGTTTAGTTATATGACAATTGGGTCAAATGTTTAAATTATTTTAAAATATGAGATAAATGGAAAAGTGGCTTTTTAAATGAGTATTCATATAGCCAACCTTGTAAGAACGTGAGCTGTCCATGAAATTAATATAAAGATGTGTTTAAAGCCTTATAACTAAGTTACCCTTTTCATTTTGTTTTTGGCTTTATTTACACAAGGACTTTTTGGAAAATTAGAAGGGCTTTTAATTAACCCTAATTTGTCCAAAAGGAAGAAGGATTTTCATGCCTTTTGTGTGGGTTTTCCAGTTGCTGTTTTTCATCCTTTTCTTCCCACGATTTCAACTTTTCTTTTCTTTTCTCTTTTGTCTTCCTCCAAGCTGCCGATTTTCTTCATCCTTCTTATAAGACCCAAAAAGCTTTGTCATTTACCTCTTGTGTTGAGCATTCAATCATGCATCTTATTGTTTATTTTGGAGATTTTTCTAGGATCAAAGATAAGCCATTGAAGTACCATCTAACATTGGGAAACATTCGGCTTTCTAATCGATCTTTGGTGGAAACCTTGGAGTGCTTCTTATTTGGTGCAAAGGAGGTGAAACCGTGAGCAAGGAGCTGAAGTTGTGAGCTAGGAGGTGGAATCGTGAGTTCTTTTATTTGGTTTGGAGACCAAGTTCAAGGTATAATGGTTTATATGCTTTGATTTGTGCTATATTGGTTTATGAATTGGTTACAAGACAAGATCTTTTGGGTTCTTGTTTTAAAACTTTTGTTTTAACCACTTCAACTCTCACAAAACCAACAATCCTTACACTCACCAACAAAATGGTGTCTCCGAGAGAAAACACCGACATATTACTAAAATAGGACTAACTCTTTTATCTCATGCTCATGTGCCACTCACTTATTGGTTAGAAGCCTTCTCTACAGCCACCTATCTCATCAATAACCTCCCATCTCCAAGACTAAATAATCTTTCACAATTTGAAAAGTTGTATAATAAAACCAAATTATATTTATCTCAAAACATTTGGTTGTAGTTACTTTCCTTATCTCAGATATTATTCTCACCATAAATTCGAGTTTCATACCACAAAATGTGGTTTTCTTGGATATAGTTCAATGCATCAAGGTTACAAATGATTTACTAATCAAGGAAAAATCATCATCTCTCGTCATGTAGTCTTTAATGAGTAAGAATTTCCATTTCCTAAATTTTTTTCCCACACACTAAAATCATCCTATAACTTTACCAAGTCTTCTTATCTTCACTCTTAACCTCAACTTCACCCTCTCTAAAGGCTGTCACGACTCACTCCTTTGCTGCAGAATGTTCTCACACAACTAAATCCTCCAACGGACAGGTAAACTCTTAGAATCCTTGCTCACCAGACAATTTCATTAAACAATCAAAATGCCTTACCTAATCCCATTCTGTCAGCCACACCAAACACTAATCCCAATTCTTCTTCCCATTAACACAAAATAATCATCCTATGCAAATCGGCTCCGAAAGTGGAATTTTTAAACCCAAACTTTATTCCTTCTCCCTTGCTTTAAACACTCACACTGAACCCACAACAATTTCTAAAGCTCTAAATAATCCTATATGGTTTTAAGCTACACAAGACTCAATGCGTTATAACAAATCACACTCGAACACTTATTCCCTATGAGCCTATCATGCACATTTTTGGCACAAAGTGGGTGTTCCGGATAAGGATAATGCTTATGGGACTGTCTCTAAACACAAGGATTGATTTGTCGCCAAAGGGCTTAATTAAACCCCTAACATTGACTTTTCAGAGACTTTTAGCCCTGTTGTGAAAGCCTCAACAATCAAAGTAATTCTGTTACTTGTTGTTTCTCATCATTGGGATATCTAGCAAGTTGACATCAACAATGCATTTTTACATGGAAACTTATATGAAACTATTTATATAAATCAACCACGTGGATTTAAAAGCAAAACACAGTTGCATCATATTTGCAAACTGGCTAAGGCTCTCTATGGGTTGAAACAAGCCCCTAGGGCTTGGTTTCATAAATTGAAACATGCATTGTCTCAGTGGGAGTTTCATAATTCAAAGTCAGATACTTCTCTATTATATTCAAACAATAATGGAATCATTACAATGCTACTAGTCTATGTGGATGATATCCTAATCACAGGAAATTCAACTCAAGTTATTCATGCTGTTATCAGTCAATTATAGTCTCAGTTTGCACTTAAAATGCTTGGAAGCATAAGTCATTTTCTCAGTTTTGAAACATATAGAAACAGAAATGGACTTTTATAGAAACATTACATCGAAGATTTACTTACCAGAACCAACATATCTTCATGCAAGCCTTGTTCCACTCCAATCATTACAGCAACCAAATTATCTCTGTGTGGTGGCACACCCTTTGAACACCCAATATTCTATCGAAGTATCATAGGAGCACTTTAGTATCTGTGTAATACAAGATTGGACATCAACTTCGCAGTAAATAAATTAAGTCAGTTTTAACATAATCCTCTAAATACACACTGGATTGCAAGTAAAAGGGTTCTGTGTTTCCTAAAAGAAACTTCAAATCTAAGACTGCCTTTTCAACCATCATCTACCCCTCTCGACCTCCACGCCTACAGTGACTCCGACTAGGCTAGCTCTCAAGATGATCGAAAATCAACAACCGAAGGATGCGTCTTCCTGGGAGGAAATCTTGTTTTTTGGATCTCCAAGAAACAATTGATAGTAGCTTGGTTTAGCACCGAGGCTGAATATCGAGCCCTCTTACAAGTGTCAACTGAACTCATCTACCTCACATCCCTATTATTTGAGTTATGGTTCTCTCTCTCACACACACCTACTATGTGGAGTGACAACAACAACACTCGATCGCTGGCTCAAAACCTACTCTTTCACTCAAGAACAAAACATATCGAAGCGGATGTACATTTTATCATAGACAAAGTGGAAAAAAGAGAACTTAAGGTCAGATATGTTAACACTACAGACTAGCTCACCGACATCCTCACAAAGCCCTTGACATCGGCAAGATTTTTCTCTCTAATTACCAAACTGAACCTAGTTCGAAGCCCTCAATTTAGTTTAGTTGGGGTGTTAACAAAAAGAAAGAACGATGGACAAAGTAAAGTGAGGGATCCAATAGAAATTTCACATAAAAGGCTATAATTGGAATTCATTAATGCAAGGTGGCCTGTACAATTATGTTACAATAGAATCCGTCCCAACCTTTTATTTTGTTCTGTATTTACAGACAAATGTTTGTCTGTATTGAACCAATAATTGTATAAATATACAGATGAGCAAATAACAAAATAATACATAATTTCTACCCATAAAATTCTTTCACAAAGAAGAAGTTGCAAACAAACCAAAAGGCGAAAATTACGTTGTTTCGTCTTATAGTCATAGAAGCTATTTTGTACTAATTCGGCGATTAAAGAGGGACTTCGGGCCACGTAACAATGCTCGGGGAGTTGATTAGAACCTTGAGAGCGTGGAAATGAAGTGGCTTTGAATTGTGAATAAGTTTTCCATTCAAGACTTTTCAAGTCAGGCGGCTGTAGACATCTCTTTCAGGTGGTTGTTGTCTTTGAGCATGGCCATACTT
Organism: Erythroxylum gracilipes; assembly: GCA_026413385.1. Taxonomy (NCBI): domain Eukaryota; kingdom Viridiplantae; phylum Streptophyta; class Magnoliopsida; order Malpighiales; family Erythroxylaceae; genus Erythroxylum; species Erythroxylum gracilipes. The sequence continues at coordinate 21,640,793 of JANZLC010000009.1, forward strand.
CCAGCTGTAAAATAATAATTTACAAAAGTAGACTTGTTCTTCACTTGTTCTTTTAAGTTCTAAACTTTTTTTACTTGCTTAATAATTATTACTGTTATTATCCATTAGAATTAGCTTGAGCAATGGCAAAGTCCAAAACTTTTTAATGACCATATGTGTAGGTGATCATGTAGTTCAATAAAGACATTAAAGGTTATTTTCTTTCCTTTTTATTTTCTATCTTCCGTAATCCATTCCAGAATTGGAGTGGAAATTGTGACACAATCATGAAAGCTGCGATCTTTTTGGAATTTTAGTTTAAGAAAAAAGTTGACATCTTTTTATTTATAAGTGAAAGTTATTGGTGGTCGTCGGTTTAGCGTAGTGAATTTCAGAGTCAACCCAGAAGACCAACAAAGAGAAAACCTGGTTCAACAAAATACAGGTTTAAGACTAATACTAGGACGTAGTCTTCGCCGGTAGAGAGGAACTTAGTGCTTCATAAAGTAAGAAATGGAAAGTTATGTTCTTTATTAGTAATCACCTATCAAAAGGATAGAAAAAGGCCTAAAGTTCACTTCATTATTATCTGTACTTCTTTTCTTTTGCATATGCGGTGTATACGGGTTCATTTGTTTTAGATAACTACAGTGTTTTTGGGGTCTGGAAAGCTCGATCTCATGGTTTCCTGCAAATCTATCCTTGCATTTCTAGGCAAAGCTCGTTGAGCAGTTGGTGCTTTTGTGAACTTTTCATAGGCAGATGTTCTCCAGTCAGGTTTGTATCTTGCTTCGTCAGTGATTATAAGATGTGTTACTTGTGATATTTCAGCTTGGGACGCATTTTATTTTGCAGTTTTCGGATGTTAAATACTATCGGGTGGGTTACTTTTTATGGGCATTAGAAACACATCACATTATAGCAAGGTGACGTTTCACGGTTAATGATCTTCTACTAATTTAATGGGGTGGTTAAGAGATTATCTATGGTTAAATTCTGCACAGCTTTGGTGTTCGAGTGAATTTTAGATCAATCATGTGTGCTCTTTCTGTTATATGATTCTGGGAATTGCATTCTGAGCGTAGACGAACCGTCTAATGATCCTTTTCCTGGTGCCCTTTTGTTGAATTCTCATGAAAAGTTGAGAAAATTCCCTGAGGGACACAAGTTTTAGGCATTTTTTCTTTAGCCGTTGATTGATTGCTGGAAAACGCAGGAGAAATGGGAAAATTCCTTTTTCTCTGTCTCTCTTATTGAAACTTTTCCGTATTTTTCTTCAATCGTTGCTTGATTGCTGGAAAATGCAAGAGAAATGGAGCACAACCTTGACGATGTTTTGATTTATCTCTGTTTCTGTTTCTTGCAACTTTTCCTTAAACAACAAGCTTTGCTACCTTTCTCCTTCTCATTAAGATCATTATGCATTAATACCTTGTTTCAGCTACCAGAAACACCTAAGAGATTTGTTGTTATAAATGTAAGATAATGATGGACATTTCAAATGCATTTTGAATAATCACATTTATCAAGCAAAGCTCAGAATTTCAATTCAGCATGCCAAAAGTTTCATTCTTCCATACATTCCATTGGCAATGAATCAGAATACCAATACTCGTTAAGTTTCATTCTTCCATACATTCCATTGGCAGTGAATCAGAATACCGAGACTTGTTTTTTATCTGGGTGTTAGCGTTTGTTTCTATATTTGATTATCTGGTTGTTAACTACATGTTTGTTTAGTTTTCACTAGGCATTCAAATTTAAAGCTTTTTGTAGGGTCAGGATGGATGGATATGTTACTGTGCAGCTTGACTTAACGAACCAAAATGTCTGTCGTATGGTGATATCATATAATTGGAAGGTGATAGAGGACTTCACTTCGTAGTGGTTGTTGGGCGTTTCAGGATGGTACTAGATGCCGTTGTCGACATTGCCTCGAGTGTTCCAGGTTCAGAAATCATTTCAGAGATTATAGAGGAAATGATTGAGATTATATTCTTTTCCAAGAACGTACTCGTCAAGAAGGAGAGTTTTAAGGAACTTGGCAGCTACTTGGAAAGAATTGTTCCCATCCTAAAAGAGCTGAATAAGAAAGATATCAAAGGTTCCGAGAGCTTAAACAATGTTATCCGAATTCTCAATCATGAAGTCAAAGATGCAAAGGAGGTGACTACAGAGTGCACCAAGAGAAACAAGGTATACCTTCTAATGAATTCCCGGACAGTGGCTAAACGCTTGGAGCACATTACTAGAGAATTCAGCCGAGCCTTAAGTCTTCTTCCTTTGGCTTCTCTGGATCTTTCGTCAGGCATAGCTGATGAGATTGTGAATCTCTGCGAAATTATGCAGACTGTAAGGTTCAAGGCAGCTGTAGCAGAAGAAGAGATTTTAGATAAAATTGATTCAGGAATACAGGAGAGGAATGTTGATCGTTCTTATGCCAATGACTTACTTGTACGCATAGCTGAAGCAGTTGGGATATCAACTGAAAAGGCTTCACTGAAGAAAGAATTTGAAGAATTCAAGAATGAAATTGAAAATGTTCGGCTTAAGAAAGATCAGGCTGAAGCTATACAAATGGATCAAATAATTGCTTTGTTAGCAAGGGCAGATGCTACTTCATCTCCCAGTGAAAAAGAGCAGAAGTATTTCATCAAGCGTAGCTCTTTGGGTAGTCAACCATTAGAACCTCTCCATTCATTCTACTGTCCAATCACTAAGGATGTAATGGTGGACCCTGTGGAGACCTCTTCAGGACAAACATTTGAGAGAAGTGCAATAGAAAAATGGCTTGCAGAAGGGAATAAATTATGTCCTCTGACCACGAATCCTCTGGATCCATCAATTCTACGGCCAAACAGAACTTTGAGGCAGTCAATAGAAGAATGGAAGGATAGAAACACAATGATTAATATAGCTTCCATTAAATCAAAACTCACAGACGATGACGAGGAAGAAGTGCTTCATTGCTTGAAACAGTTGGATGATCTGTGTGAACAAGGAGACCGGCATCGAGAATGGATAATATTGGAAAATTACATACCAATTCTTATTGAACTACTCGGTCGGAGAAATCGTGAGATAAGGAAGCAAGTTCTTGCAATCCTTTGCACTCTAGCACAAGATAGTGATGATGCTAAGGTATCCCCTATCCCAATTAGTAATGTTATTATCTTTTCTGGATATTGGATCCATGGAGCAGAGGTAACAGGAATCATGAGGTGAAACTGTCTTTTGGACTGATTATGACATGTTCAATATCCAAATGTGCTGAATAATAACGGGTTGATCAAAACTCTTTCTTTTTGTTGATTGTTTGGCCCTAAGTAAAAATTTGAATTTTAGAGTGAGTTTGGCAAATCTGATTGCATTCAAATTAAAGTCTACCTTTCTTTTGGATGCAGTTTTGGTTGAGGAAATTTTTCATACTTTGCTGCATAGCTTAATTCCAACAAAGAACTCCCTCTTTTTAAAAGAAATGTTTCATCTCATTCATATAATCATACTTCTCCAAGACTGTTAATTGCTTCGATTTAACATTCTGCTTCTGGTTTTTGTTTCATTTTTCTAACAAGATAAGTTGGTAACAACATGGTATTTTAACTCTTTTTAAGTTTTCTGGAATCTGAAATATGATGCAGGAAAGATTTGCTACTGTTGATAATTCAATTGAGTGTATCGTTCGATCTCTTGGGCGTCGTATCGAGGAAGGGAAGTTAGCAGCGGCTTTATTGTTGGTATTATCAAAAAGTAATTTGATACGGAACTTCATTGGAAAGGCACATAGTTGCATTTTGCTCTTGGTTACTATGTCAACCAGTGTTGACAGTCAAGCAGCCGCTTATGCACAGGAACTGTTGGACATACTGTCTTTCTCTGATGATTATATCAAACAGATGGCGAAGGCAAATTACTTCAAACCTTTGCTTTGTCGTCTATCTCAAGGTACTTATCAAATGTAAGAAGCATGGAAAACCATCCTTAATGAGCTATGTGATGATTTAGCTTCTATTATGACATATTGGCTCTTCAGTTCTTTAAGCTTTTCTTTCTTTTCGTTTGTCAATCTGTACTCCAAAAATGGAAAAGAATTTCCAATTGTAGTATCAAGGTGAATTTCTATTGGAGCTGTTTGAGTCAGATAAAGCAATTGTTGCATGTACTGATTACTGTGATGCTGCACTTGTCATATGAAGTTCCACCTTGACATGTCGAGTGACTACCATTTAACACATTTCGACTACATGTCCTGTAAATGAATTGTTTCTAGTTGAATCTGAATTGTAATCTGTACTCCTGCTATGAGTTGTGTAATAGACTTGCTGTGCAGTAATGAAACATTCTATTGTTTTAAAGCACATTATGCCTCTTAATAATCCAGGTCCAGCAGACGTGAAAATGGATATGACGTCTACTATTGCTGAACTGGGCTTAACTGACCGTAACAGAGCATCATTATTTGAAGGGGGTGTCCTAGGTCCGCTTCTTCACTTGCTTGCACATGATGATGTTGAGATGAACAGGGTGGCTATCAAAGCTCTTAGGAATCTCTCAAGCTTACCAGCAAATGGATTGAAGGTGGTTAGAGAAGGTGCAGTGAGCCGATTGCTTGACCTTCTCTGCCGATACAACTCATCATATATAGGTTTGCGAGAAGAATTGACAGCCACGCTTGAATATCTCGCTATATCAACAGTGTCTCAAGAATACAGCCCCGCAGCAATTTCATTGTTGGAATCAGATGAAGATATCTTCAAGCTCTTTAATTTGATTAATTTGACAGGGCCTGGCGTGCAACAGAATATTCTCCGTACCTTCCAGGCCTTGTGCCAATCGCCATCATCATCGAACGTCATAACCAAATTGATCGAGGTATGCAAGCCTAAATTTTCTGCATGGACACACATGCGTGTTAAGAGAACTGAATATTAGAAACAGAAAATGGCAGCTATGCTGAACTAGAAACTTTATTAAATTCCAATAATGTCATCTATTTACAAAAGCTATTACTATGATTCGCTTATTCCATAATATATATGTTATCCTCAGAAATCTCCATATGATATGTAAGATAGTAAATGGATGAAATGGGATGGTAAGAGATTGAATAGTCCAGCACAATGCGGTTTATAGAGTGAGACTGTAGGGCCAAATGCTGATCCCACATTTAGTTCTCAACAATCTTGATTTTGAAGTCTTTAAACTTCTCTGGAGGCAGTATAGCAAAGTAATGAAAGAGTAAGACCTTCATGCTTTGTCTAATAAATCTGGATCAAGCTGGGATATCTCCATCACAAGTATGTTAGGACCCTTGGACATGGATCAAGTCACAGGACGATGTACAGAGTAATCTTGCAACTCTGTTATATCCCTGTTCTTGTTAGAATTCTTCTTTCTGCCTATTTTGGAAGAAGAAAAGAAATTCGGCTCTAAGGGAGACCGAAACCTTGGACCTCGTTAGAGAGAGCTCTGACCTTTGTTTTGATAAAATATGACTTGCCTTCTTTATTAATGAAATAGCCCTTATATAGGCAGTGTTCACATAGGAAAGGAAATATGAAAACCCTAAGCAATATGATTTCCTAGAGTAATACGGAAACTAGTAATATGTTTCCAATAATAACCTAAAACCTTTTAAGCAATTTAAATAAAACTTGCAACCTAATTAACGTAATTTGCGGTTGTATTTTTGGCCTATAAACACGTCCACAACACATCCTCTATCTCCTCTTTGTCTACCTTCACAGTCACCTGATGAGAAGATGTTAATACCAATAATGGTGGACAATTTTCTTCTTTCCCACAAAATTAGACAACTATTAATTGCATTTTTCGATTTTTCAATAATTCATCGGTCAAATTACGTAATTTGATCCAGATAAGATAACAAAATGGCCCAATAAATGATCTAAATCAATGGGTCGAAATCTGTGTAAAAAATGGATCCCAATCAGTGTGGATTGAACCCATACCAACCTTATGATGGGGAATCTGATATGGAAGCTATATATAAAGGTTAAGGTTTCTTGCAGTTGCTCATATAATCAATCGTAAAAATATGGATTCTCTGAACCGTTAAGAGAGCTTACATTTTGAGAAAACTGTAGAAAGACTTTACCCGCGTCCCGGAGAAGAGTTCCGGTGAAGGAGGCGGTAGATTCGCGCTTGTTTCGACGTCGAAAAGCTTGTTTGAAGTTATGGAGACTGAAATTAGGTATTTCTGCATTTCTTCGTTTCTTGCCCTTTTACGTTCAATCCCGAATATGTAACTAGAATATCGTTACGTATTACACATGGTATTAGAGCGGTGACGTGATCGGGTTTGCCAAACAAGCCAAAGACTAAAAGCATGAAAATCAAAAGTAAATCAACGTTACCAAAACAACCATCGATAAAGATTAAAAGATTTTGAAAACCACCTTTCCAACACAACTTACAACTTACTGTCGTCTGTTTCGACAGTTTCTCTTTTTTTAAAATACTTTTAAAAATAATAATAATACCTAATCTTTAACCACATTCATATATCCAATCAAATCCATATATAGAAACAATTTCAAGATTATAGAAGACAAAAATCAACCATTTTTAATGACCCAATTATGATTAAGGCTCCAAAATCACTCGTTGAGTTTCAATCTCCTTGAAGTCATAATTTGTTCATACCAAGTCATAAAAAATTAAATAAATGTAGAAGTATATCTAAATTATTATAAAATATGCACTGTGTAACACCCAAATACCCCTGGGAGGATATGTGGATGTCACCCAAGACAGAACAATCAAATCAGACTGTCAGAAATAGAAATTTACAGTTATTACAGGCCCAAAAGTGTTAACTAAAAACATGTTTTCAACAATACATAACCAGACGCCTTTG
>JANZLC010000009.1:21647751-21663849 GCA_026413385.1 Erythroxylum gracilipes
TGTTTGACTTTTCAAACAGCCAAAGGCAACCAATCAGCTATAAAATAGCTGATTGGCTTGTCTACCAAACGAAGCCTTACTCTCCATAATGAATAATTGATGATTGTGTAAGGTTTGCATGACTTTTTGAAGATGCTCCAAGTGTTGTTAAAATGATTTGCTACAAACTAAGATATCATCGAAAAAACTAGAATGAATATCATGAGGTATGACCTGAACACCTCATCATGTGACTTTGAAATGTTGAGGGTGCATTATGGCATTGCCGAAAACCCATAATGACCCTCATGAGCTTTAAAGGAAGTCTTGTGTGCATCTTCTCCATTCATCTGGATTTGGTGGTACCCTGACCTCAAATCTAGCGTAGAATACCAGCTGGAACAATGAATTTCATCAAGTGGTTCTTCAATTAAGGTTTTGGAGATCTTGTCTTAGATGGTTTGCTTGTTGAGCTCTTTGTAAATCAATGCACATTCTCCAATTGTTATCCCTCTTTTTGACCAACACCAAGGTGAAGCATATTGACTGATGCTTTGTTTGATGAACCTTGCCTCATTAGCTCCTGCACAGCTCTTTCTATAATGTCTTTCTACTCACTAGAATATGTATAAGGCCAAATGCTAATCGGTTTCACTCCATCCCTTAACTTGATTCTATGATCATGGGACCTCTTAGGTGGAACTTGATCAGGCTTTTTAAACACACTTCCAAATTATTCTATCAATCCGTTGAGCTCTTCTAGGGTTTGGATGATCCTCCAACTCCATCGGTTGCATTTGATACTCGATGGGCATGAAAGTTATAGCATGTACAAACTTCTCCCATTGGTTTTCTTAAAGACATTTTTGAAATCTTTGCTCGAGATTACCTTAGCAACCTTATTAGGATTCCCAATCAATGTCACCATCTTGCCATCCCATTTAAACTTTATTGTGCGGGTCGTAAAATTACGCAACACCCATTGTATGCCAGTAACCATGCGACAGCTCCCTAATTTGATGACTAGTGCATCTATACTGAACCTAAGTCCTTGCATACTCTAAGTGATGACATTCCAACTTCTATCTTCCTCCCACTGTATTTTATAGAGGTTGAATTTCCTCGACCCTTTCGCTCCCTTTTTTATCATAAAGGTGTCCAGGACGTTATGAGTACTCCTATTGTTAGTGAATATGTGCAAGGTTCTCATTTGATGCCTCCCTATAACCCGCATTTGCTTGTATTCTTTCTTGTCTCTCAAGCCCATCATAGCTAGCAAAGAGATGTTGGGTTTTGACTACTCATCCTTCATAGTTTGCCTATCTTCACTACTCCTCCATGTACAAATGAATTTGCCTTTTTTTTTTAACATTTGTGTCTTGGTATATATCTTTGATCACACCAAAAACACTTCTTCAACCTTTTTACATCAAACTCTCAACTATTCATCATTCTTGGACCTTTATGAGTACTAATGAAATTACCTGTAGTAATACTTCCCTGATCGGGTGTGGATAGGATTCCAATCTCATTATGGTTTTTAGCTGGTGGACTTGGTGGTGAGGTTCCCTTGTTTTGTAGGAACCCTCCCCCTTCTCTTGGTTTGGGTAGGAATATACTCTCCTCCAAGGTGATTAATCACTACTATAGCTTCTTGTTTCTCCGCTAGGATGTATGCCTATTGAAGACTTTAGCCGTCTGTCAATTTGACTGTGAGTTCTAACTCTAGTTTTGAGGCTCTTAAGGAAGAACACTATTCGATAACTCTTGAGTAGTGAGAGTTTGTTGGATTTTTTGTCAAATTGACCGTTGTATTTCAACATTGTACCCTCTTAATTGATTTCCTTCAAGTCGCCAATTGGATATTTGAAAATTTCTTTGTTGAACCTCTAGTGGAGGATAGTTACAAATTCAGGCCACTCTATAGGAAGGGTTCTATTTCTTAGAATCAGTTGATAAGATTCTTGTGCTTGCCCTTCCAAGTGCATCGTCACAATGCTAGCTCTCAAGTGATTTAGAGTTTGATCAAGTGTGAAGAATTGTTTACTCTTGAAGAGTCATCTTTTGACTCCCATTCCATTAAACACAGGAAAATCTATATTGCTAAATTTTCTAGGCATTGTGAAACCTTCAATATTCACGAGAGCTTTAGTATCATGCCTAATCCTTCCTTTTTCCATTAACGAGGGTTCACCAATCTTCCCAAATGTTTGCATAAATTGATGGAACATCTCCTCTAAGTAACCTATTTCCTTTTCTCGCTTGTCTTTTCGACTTTGGTTTTCCAGCTGTAGCTTCTCATTTCTTATCGAAGCTTCGAGAAGGCTCCATATACTCTCCTCAATCCTTCATAGTTTTGTTCCTCTAGTGCTTTCTACCATGATCATTCACTAAGGATTGTCATGACTCTATTACCAAGATGTTACGTGAATTTAGAGGGAAGTTGTAGTGTTAGGACCCTTGGTCATAGATCGAGTCACAGGACAATGTACAGAGTAATCTTGCAACTTTGTTATATCCCTGTTCTTGTTAGAATTCTTCTTTCTGCCTATTTTGGAAGAAAGAAAAGAAATTCGGCTTTAAGGGAGACCGAAACCTGGACCTCGTTAGAGAGAGCTCCAAACCTCTGTTTTGATAAAATATGACTCCTCCTTTATTCATGAAATAGCACTTATATAGGCAGTGTTCACATAGGAAATGGAAATAAGAAAACCCTAATTAATATGATTTCCTAGAGTAATAAGGAAACTAGTAATATGTTTCCAATAATAAACCTAAAACCTTTTAAGCAATTTAAATAAAACTTGCAACCTAATTAACGTAATTTGCGGCTATATTTCTGGCCTATAAACATGTCCACAACAAAGTACATGGCAGGTTACTCTTGTTCCTGATGGTAAATTTAAAAAAAAAATGTGGAACTCACTTTTATGATTGCTTCTCAGCTTAATTGACATTGGAAACTTTTGGTCTTTCTGTTTACTTTTCTCTATTTGGTACTCACTAGTATCTGTATTGACACTTCCTTGCATAATCAAAATTTGGAAATTGCATCATATGCAAGTTAACTTGTTGAATTACTTAACAGTGCTCTGCCGTGCAAGTATTAGCTCAGTTATTCGGGCATGAGAACCCAAATGTACGAGCAGATGCAGTGAAGCTGTTGCGTTTCATAGTAAAAGATGTTGATGAATTCGCCATCCTTGAGCATGTGAATCTAAGACGCATGGAGACCCTGCATAGCATCATCCAATCTTCAGGTGACATGGAAGAAATTACTAGCGCAATGGACATAATCTCTCTCCTTCCAGAGAATCAACAGATCACTAATTGGCTTTTGGATGCTAAGGTACTTGAAGTAATTGTCGGCTTTTTGAAAAATAACAATCGGACTGATCCCCGCGACAAGCAACTAGTTGAAAGTGCTGTTGGTGCCATATGTCGTTTCACTGTCTCAACGAACTATGCCTGGCAAAAGAAAACAGCTGAAACTGGCATTATTCAAGTGCTGGTACAGCTGCTAGATTATGGAACTACCTTAACGAAAAAATATGCTGCCATTTCTCTCGGTCGTTTTTCAGAGAGTTCAATGAGGCTGAGCCAGCCCATATCAAAAAGCAAGGGGTTTTGGTGCTTCTCAGCTCCACAAGAGACATGTTGCCTCATTCATGGGGGAATCTGTTCTGTTGAATCATCATTTTGCCTTATAGAGGCCGATGCAGTAAGTCCCTTAGTCAGGGTTCTTCAAGATCCACATCCTGAAGCATGTGAGGCTGCTTTGGATGCACTTTTGACTCTAATTGAGGGTGAAAAACTCCAGAGTGGTAGTAATGTTCTTGCACAAGCACAAGCCATTGAACCAATTATAAGGTTTCTCTCTTCTCCTTCTCCTTCCACGATATTGCAGGAGAAGTCTCTAAAGGCTTTGGAAAAAATCTTCCAGCTGCCAGAGTTTCGACAAAAGTATGGTCCTTCTGCACACATTCCTTTGGTCGACTTAACGCAGCGAGGGAGCAGAAACGTTAGGGCAATTTCTGCTAGAGTACTTGCACTCTTGAACGTGATACCTACAGCGTCTTCTTTCTTCTAAATGGCTTTCACATGCTTGAATCACATGGATTTTATCCTAGGATCATGACTTGAGGACTTCCCATATGTCAGATTTATGCTTGGAGTGCTCGATTATTGTCAAACAGATGCAGCAGACTGATCTGACAGACTCTACCAGAGGACGAGCAGAGATGAACATTGCTGATCCGTATAATTTCTTCTAAACGTCAAGATTTAAGAAGGGCACTCGAATTATATGTCACAGCATTTACTCTCTGTATAGTAGGAGGTTGTAAAGCTTGTTAATTTGTCATTGAAAGTAAAGTTAAATAGGCAAAATTCATTAGTATTTCACTAGTTAACAAACCCTTTATTCGTTTTTGATAGAATTGAATTCTTAAGCTTGTAGTTGGAGTCAAGATTCTTCGATTCCCATGACAAACCCGTGTTCAGCAAATTCTATTACATTTAAGATCGACTTACCTTTGTGATGTTGACTGTGGTCATTATATTTGGGCAACAGAAATTGAAAGTGTAGTAATTGTTAAATTAGCTTGCATTATGTGATCGTTTCTGATGTAGAGACAAGGAAGTGCATCTGATAATGTCACATGCTCGGGACTTCTTGGCAAGTACACACAGAGGAAGGATTAACTATTGGGACCAAAGTTCAATACCAAGAAGAAGCTAATAAGAAACTTAGTTGGTTTTGAGTCCCTACTGACTTTGGTTGATGGATGTAAATTGATCAACTATCCTGCAAGTATTATCCTATTTTGGTTTCTCCAATTCGATCAGTTTCAACAGAGATATTCATTCAGTTCCGTCGAGATTTCCAAGTGTAACAAGGAGGAAACAAGGATTCTAGCCATTACCATTCCTTCCAGTAGCAGTGAACCAGTAGCGACTTACTTTCATTTGATTTTAAACATCGAGACATAGCTCCAGGGAAAAAAAACCAGAGATTTTAAAACTACAAGGACTAAAATCATAATTTTGGTGCCTATACTTCTGGTGTCATAACCAAGTATAGGAACCAAATCATGAACTTAGCAAAACAAAAGCTTGTAAAAGTATAATCCTGACATAGCAACAACTCCTCATCTGTCAGTTTCACAACCAGATAATTGTGTCCTGGAACTGATATTGCACTTATTCTGTCTTCTTCTTTCTGTTTCTGTTCTTTTGACTCCTACCCACATGCTTAAGAACCTCATCAATTAAAACCACAGGTGCTGCAACCAAGATGACAAGCAACCACTCACTTGCACTCAGTGGAACAATACCAAACACATCTGCCAGGAATGGGACGTAGAGTATGAGGCAATGGAGGCCAAGCGAAACTGTCATTGCAACTAAAAGCCAAGGGTTCCTCCAAGGTGGCAATGTGACTAAGCTATTGTCTTCTGAAAGAGCATTTAGGGAATTGAACATCTCAATTGCCACCAACACTGACAGTGAAAGAGTCATTGCCTTCACTTTACCAGCAGAGAAGTAATCACAAGGATTTGAAAAACTGATCATGCGTCCTCCGCCAACCTTGTACGGAGACACTGTGAAATTTGAACACGAGGGACACTCTCCCCAGGAGCGAAGCTTAGAGAGTTCAACCAGGGAATGTCCATCATCAACAAGGCTAATGCCCAGAAATGAAGGCTGCGTGTACCACAAGACAAAGATTCCTACTGTTGCAATTCCCACATAAGAACCAACGACCTGCATTGAAGAAGTTGTTGCGAAGATGACTAACTTGGTAGTTTTCACTACATAAAATAGCAAAATTGTAATGTTGAAGAACAGATACCAAGTAGCGGAAGAGAACCCAGGAGTTTATAAGATCATCATTGGTTTTCCGGGGTGGTTTCTGCATTACATCAACATCAGCAGGATTGAAGCCAAGAGCTGTTGCAGGTGGACCATCAGTGACCAAATTGACCCAGAGAAGTTGCACAGGTATCATACATTCTGGTATGCCGAGTGCAGCGTTTAAGAATATCGAAATTACCTCTCCAACGTTAGATGATATCATGTACCTGCAGAAACAAAACATGACTGAATTCTTCTGATTAACTTCCATTTGCAAGGGAAAAAAATTTTCTTACAAACAAAAAGTTACCTGATAAACGCTTTCATGTTATTGTAGATTGATCGACCCTCAGCAACAGCAGAAACAATGGTGCTGAAATTGTCATCTGCTAAAACCATGTCTGAAGCTTCTTTTGCCACCTCAGTTCCTGTTAAACCCATGGCAATTCCAATGTCTGCCAGTTTAAGTGCAGGTGCATCATTAACACCATCTCCAGTCATAGCAACAATCTCATCCATTTCCTTTAGCATTCTCACAATGTCTTGCTTATGCTTAGGCTCAGCACGAGAGATCAGCTTACCTCCAGGTCGACTCAAAATCTCCTTTTGTTGTGTAGTGGAAAGAGCTGCGAACTCTTTACCTGTAAAACTTCTCCCTTTGAGTTCATCCCCTTCATTGAATAACCCAATTTCTTTGCATATTGACTCAGCTGTGCTCTTGTTATCTCCTGTTATCACCATGACTTCAATCCCAGCACCCCTACAATCCTCAATCGCCTTGTGAACTTCATCACGTGGAGGATCCTGTGAAACAGCAAAACAATTTCTATAGACAACGTAAGTGGGTAAGGAACATAAAATTCTAGGATAATGCTCACCCTGAGACCAACAATTCCCACAAAGATCAGCTCACTCTCAACTGACGAGTAACAAGATGGATCCGTTAATTTCTTGTGGGCAGGATGATCCTCAGTATAGTAATCTGAAAATTCTCCAAGTTCATCCTTATATGCCATTCCCAAGCATCTTAGTCCTTTAGAACTCATGTCTAAGAGTCTCAGAGTCAACAGTTGCCTACAAGGTTCATCAATAGGAACAATACATCCATCTGCAAGTTGTACTTGCGAACTGCGCTCCAGCAAGTTCTCAACAGCTCCCTGCAAATGTCAAAGGAATGAACTTACGAACAACTACAGGACTGCTGTAGGAAAGTATAGATAATTAATACTTGAGCTTATATCAGATTTTCATCACTGCAAGCTCATGAGAAATGAAAATTACCAAATCTATCAGCAATTTTGCATACAGATATAAGATCAGTAATAGCCACCTTGACTAGAAGTCGGTTGTGCCCGCTGGGCTCCCTGACAAGAACACTCATCGACTTCCGAATGCGATCAAACTCAAAGGTGGCAACCCTTTTTGATCTGTTCGTCCACCATTCACAGGATCCTACATTTGGCAATAGTGAACAATAAGTGTATTCGGCTCAAAACTTCTGAGAAAGCACGGATATACAACAATTAAGTTATACATCTACCTAATTTTATCGTGCTGTGATCAATCAAATAGTTCAAAGCAAGGTCTGCATCATGAATTTTTTCCCTATCCTTCATATCAGGGATTCCCATCTTCTCAACCAAAACCTTGAGAGCTGCCTCAGTGGGCAAACCAGTAGCTCGGAATAGGCGTCCATCGTAAAAGATCCCAGCATCATTACAAAGAGAACATATCTCTGATAGGGCTTGCAAATTAGCATCCATGTTGAAGCAAGTCCAATCAACAATTCCTCCATCCTTGGGATCATAAGTTGTTCCTTCAACTGAAAAGATTCGAGAGGATGTAGCCTTTCCACCAAAAGTGAAGAACTCCGATACAGACATCTGGTTTGTAGTCAAAGTCCCAGTTTTATCTGAGCAAATTACTGTGGTGCATCCCAATGTTTCTACACTAGGAAGCTTTCTTACAATTGCATTCTTTTGTGCCATTTTCCTCGTTCCAAGTGCTAAACAAGCAGTGATTACAGTAGGAAGACCTTCAGGTATGGCAGCTACTGCTAAGGCAACAGCAATCTTGAAATAGTAGGTGCACTTCTCAAAGGAAAACTGAATATTTGCAGGCCATCCATCTACAAACTCCCATGAGATAAATTTTTTGTAATTGATGAACCATACAATTACACATACCAGACCAATTGCAGTTGTAAGCCTGCCTCCAAATTCATCCAGCTTCTTCTTCAAAGGAGTATCACTCTCCTCCATAGAAGCATGATGTATTTGCTTCTGTATCTTCCCTATCTCAGTGTTCATTCCAGTGCTGATAACGAGGCAGATACAACTGCCATTCACAACAGTTGTCCCAGCAAAAACCATATTTTCCTTGGACTGCAACTCAGAGTCATCGATAGATATAGGATTAGTTCCCTTAATAACAGGCATTGCCTCTCCAGTCAATGAGCTCTGCTCAGCTCTCAAAGTTGATGTCTTCAAAATAGTAACTCTCATATCAGCTGGCACTTTTTCCCCAACCTGCAATTGCACTATATCCCCTGGAACAAGCTCCCGGGATGGCAAGTCCGGTATCCAATGCCCGTCTCTCAAAACTTTTGCCGATTCACATTGCATCTCTTTAAGGGCTTCAAGTGCCTTTTCAGCATTAGACTCTTGCCACACCCCAACAGTTGCGTTAAGGACTAAAATAGACATTATGACAAAAGGTTCCACATAGGCTTCAAATCCATGCTCCCCCTCTGATTCACTTCCTTCAAAGTATGCTAAAGCAAATGAAATAAAGGCAGCAAACAGAAGTATCTTCACAAGCATATCATCAAATTGTTCCAATATCAGGCGCCAAATCGGCTTACCCTCCTCCTTGACAAGTTCATTCCATCCATATCTCTCACGGAGCTTCTCCACATCAGATGCGCTCAAACCCTTTTCAAGCTTCACATGGAACTCATTCAAACATTCTTCAACAGAAAATGACCATGCAGGGATTGGAATTTCATCCATTTCTGAATTTGAAAATTTTCCCTGAGGAGACACTATAGTTGAAGTTCTCTTGCAGTCACGTCAAAACCCTGCAAAATAAGAGATCACTTCACTTACAGTCTCATGCAGGGTCACCAGAAAACAAGAACATAAATGAAACTGAATTAGAACTTGTCTTTACAAAACATTATTGACAAATATCAGTGGAAAATGGTGACAGAGACATTACTAGTCAAATTATCGGGTGGTTACGAACAAAATCGAACCACTCCGAAAGGCTATAACTGCAAAGGTAACTAATAATCACTCACTAATGACCGAGCACTTATAGTGTCTACATAACCTCAAGAAACCAGAACAGAACACAAAACAGCACAAAAGCTGCAAAAGACTCCTTATAATAAAACAAAAGCACAGAGGATATAAAAGAAACAGATACTGAACTATGCATGTAAACAACAAAGGTGAAGCAAAAAACAGTATATGCGAAGCAAAGAACCAATCGAGTGAAACAAATATCAGAACTCTCAAACCAATCTTACCCGTTATTCCTAGTGGAGACTAAATGGTTGCCAGAACAACACAAACTCCTATAATGCTGGTGGCATAAGAATTCTCAGTGTTGGCAAAAATGAAGTTATTGGATTCTCTACAAAAATCAGAGCAACCGAAGAATTTGAACAAAGCAGAAGGATACAAGTATAATACTTGTTGGATTTAGAATACTAAGGCCAGTCCTTTGATCTTCAAATCTCTTCTTTTGTAGGAGTACAAAGTTAACAGTGGTGGTTATGCGTTTTCACGGATCTTCTTCCCCTTAGATATATAAAGTTGTTATCCAGTCTTCGCTTAAACCGTCTGAATGATTATATTCTACAAAAAAAATGCCGCCAACAGTCAGTGATTGACTTGCGTGAGTTTAATAAAAGGATTCAAAGCTCATCCTTAAGTTGTCTGATGAGTTTTGTTTCCATGTCAACCGAGGTGCATGCGTGAATGAATAAGAAATTGATGATGTGATTGATTTATCTCTATAAAAAATGTTTGTATATATTAAATAAATAATCATGTATAAAAATAAAATGATGTTGATCTGATTTTACAAGTTCATATCTTTTAAATCTATATCTTCAAATTCATGTCCCCTGTCAAGAAGATCGATTAAATGACTTCACATTCCAGGAAGTTTCCTCCGTTTACCAGCATCACTGTACATGTCATCCCTTCCGATTCTCAACAGTTCCTATCTGGGTATCGGAGTGATGTTTGACTAGTGACTCCTTTTAAATTGAAGCAGGTATTCTTACATACATCGACTCCGTGCATAAAGTTTATTGTTCTGTCAGGAAAGCCCGTCATCACCCGCCCTTGAACTTCATAATCATAAATGGCCCGAGACTATCAGGATTTTGATTGATGAGGTAGTTTACTCCATAGTTTTGATTGATTATATGCAAAAAAGTGGTGTAATCATACTTTAATCCACCACCCAACATTCCAGGAAGGTTCCTGTTAACACATTCAGCAGCCTGTCAGTGCATCATGACGACAATCCTGAACAGCAATACTCATCTGGGCATTGCACTCTGAGATCTGCTTTTTGTATGCTCATCGAAAATTGCATTATTTATATAATAAAAATACTGTTCGAATTAATCTAATTAATATTGTGAGTTGATTATAAAATACTTTTAAATATTAATAAATTCCATAAATTTGCAGTCAGATCAATTAAACTCCTAGAGTCCTAGTTAAGATGCAACTTTTCAAAGCAAAAGGTATGGTTCTCTTTAAACACAATTTATTCCTTATTTCTTTCTTCATGTTCATGGTCCTTCAGCGTAGCGAATTAGATTAAGGGTATGATTTCTCTATATATATAACCTTATTCATTCAAATTTGTGTTAATTTTCATGTTAAACATAACACGAAATTTAGTTATCGGTCCATTATAATTTATATAAACAGAGAAAATACGAAAATTTACATATTTAACTATCTATTGCTATAAGATACTGAACTGTTATAATAAGAAGAGGGGAGATTGGGACTGGAGTCAATAATTAAGAAGAGCAAACTACTTATGACTAAGAGAATTTGGAGAATCCTAAGTGATAAGCAGTCAATGTGAATTAAATGGATTCACATTTACATAATAAAATATGGGAGTTTTAGGGCTTTAAGACCCAAAGACAGTTACACTTGGTTTTCTAACCAAATTCTGAAATTGAACGATGAAGTTCAACATAACATTTCTTGTCAAATAGGAGCTAGAGAAAGATTTTCCTTATGGTATGATAATTAGACTGGGCAAGGAGCTTTCTTTCAAAATCAGTTAGCAAGAACCATATTGGTGATGTTTCCTATGAATTCTAAGCTCAAAAAAATAGTCACAAATAGAAGCTAGTCATTATCAATCGATGAAATTAAACTTCTGTTCATTCCATAGTTCAAAAGTCTCGGAGAAAGGGATACTTATCTATGAAAGGGATTCCAGTTTCAGAAATAACGCTAAAGGAAGCTATGAAATTGAGGGATGGGATAATTAATAGAGTAGGATGGTACTCTATAGTTTGGAACAAGGTTCTTAGACCTAACACTAGTTTTCTTCTCTGGCTAGCAATGTTGAACAGACTCAGCACTTTGGATAGGCTGCAATTCCTGCCCTCCTCCAAGCTATGTATTCTATGTAATCTAAAGGAAGAAAATATAGACCATCTTTTCTTTGAGTGTGATTTCTCCAAAGAAATTTGGGCAAAAATCTTAAGACTAAGTGCTGCTGACCCAATTTTGAACAAACTCTATGACATCCTACTGGAGTTACCCCATTTGCATGTTTCTAAATTTGATAGAGCAGTTATTCTAATATCGGTTGCTACTTGCACTCAAGCAATTTGGAAGGAGAGGAACTACAGAAGGCTTGAACAGAAGTTTGTTTCCCTACTCTCTCTTACAGGGCTTATTATAGCTAGCATAAGAGAACAACTGATTATAAATCAATTGAACTCTCACTGTAGCAGAGGAATAGCTCTTACATGTAGAATCTAGTCCCCGCTCCATATTACTCAGTAAATTCATGACCGGAGTTCAATCTCACTACAGATCAGAAATCAAGACCTTATTCACTCAAGAATACAAAAGACAAATCATGCATCTACTTATGAATACAAGGGTAGAGGGGATTAGGACTCACCTATTGAAAGCAGAGTAGTGATCCCTTCTCAACCTTTGTCAAAGTTACCTCTCTGTCAGATTGAAGAGTCACAATGAGTTCAAAATAACATAAAAGAGCAAATCTATCTGAGATGCTTACCTGAGTGAGATTTCCTCGGAAAGTATCGCTCATTCTTTTGGTTAGCCATGTCTGTAGATTTCGGGAATAAGGTTATTTATGCCCTAAAATGCTAAGAATCGTAGTAATTATAAAGATGAGACTTACTTGAGATGAGCTCCATCGTGCGCAGATAAAGAAGGAGAAGAAGAGTGGGACATCCACGTCACTACCCTCGCCATTTGCGATACGCTTCTCACCCACCCGAATCGAGAAGCTTCTAAAAGCTTTGAGAAAGGAGAAATCAGTTATACCCTAATTGTATAACGACATACTCGAGGCTTCCTCTTTGCATCATCGTTTTTGTATTAACGACATAACTTTGGCTTGCTCTTTATGTAGTAGTGTTTCGTATTAGCCTAGTTATTTCAGTGTATTAAGGGGTCTTTGTGGCAGACCTCATCTATATATTAACTCCTTAATTCTTTAATATATTTTCAATTTCTAAAAAAAAGTTGCTAAATCTTTTAAACAAGTTAATGAAGCTTTCGATTGACCTTTATAAAAATTGTGTAATTTTATGTTATTAACGTCTTTATGCATCATTCTTGATGTGCAGGCCTCTGAATGAATATGAACAACTGTACGTTCATAAATTTATTTAAGCAAGTTATAAAATACCTTAATAGTTTTTTACAGTAACCTATTAGGTTTTTCCAATCAGAAGTTTAATATATAACTTGCTTACATTAATTGTTGGGATTTCAAGTCTGAGTGAGATTTCTACATTAGAAAGAGATGAAATTAGTGAGGGACATATATAAGGAGTGTTTCGTTCTCTTTCCCAACCGATGTGGGATTTCTCCCCTCCCTCGTGGAGGCCCAGTGTCCTCGCTGGCCCATCGACCCGGGTACTGGCTCTGATACCAATTATAATAGCCCAGACCACCCGCTCGCAAATAT
Organism: Erythroxylum gracilipes; assembly: GCA_026413385.1. NCBI lineage: Eukaryota > Viridiplantae > Streptophyta > Magnoliopsida > Malpighiales > Erythroxylaceae > Erythroxylum > Erythroxylum gracilipes. The sequence continues at coordinate 21,660,811 of JANZLC010000009.1, forward strand.
TGTTAGCTTTCCATGTAGGCCTCTTTTGGACACTACTCCCGCTCACGGTTTTGTTTTTCCAACGTGTAGGCCTCTTTTGGACACTACTCCTACAGGACTTGTTAGGAGGTCACCCATCCTGATACTACTTTTGCCCAAGCATACTTAACTTCGGAGTTCTGATGGGATCCGGTTCGTTAGAGTATAAAAAACGCGTCTACAAGGAGAAGGTATCCACACCCTTATAAGGAGTGCTTCGTTCTCCTTCCCAACCGATGTGGTCCTTTGTATAGATATTGGGGCAGACAGACACTAAGATGAAATAGGCCCGCTAATATACCCAATGTCCTTGTTGTAATATAATGAGAGGATATTCCGCCCAGAACAAAAGAGTCAAACCCTTCCACACCCCACGCAGGATTTGACCTTTTTGTTCCGGGTGGAGTAGCCTCTCATCATATTACAGCAGAGACATTGGGTATATTAGCGGGCCTATTTCATTTTAGTGTTAGTCCACCCCAACATCTATACAAAGGGGATCACATTGATTGGGAAGGAGAACGAAGCACTCCTTATAAGGTGCGGATGCCTTCCCCTTGTAGACGTGTTTTCCATTCCCTAACGCACCGAATCCCATCTGAACTCTAAAGTTAAATGTACTTGGGCAAGAGTAGTACCAGGATGGGGTAACCTCCTAGGAAGTCCTACGGGAGTAGCGTCCAAAAAAGGCCTACACGCTGGAAAAACAAAACTTACACGCAAAGCGGACAATATTTGGGAGCGGGTGGTCTGGGCTATTACAACATATAAGTGAAAATTATTCATAAGCCTAATGTCTTAAGGTTTTGAGTTGAAGTTTGGTGTTAAGGCCCACGAGTGTAATTCCTCATCAAGCTCATGATGAAAATCTCCAAAAAAAGTAAGTTCTTTATTGACAACAAGTGGTATCAAAGTCGATGGTTCGACAAAGGATGAGTATAGAGACAGTTGTCGGATCCCGTGGTTGTCATCCCCATGTGGACGAGCAAGGAGACTCTTGGTGAGCTTAGACCAGTTGAGTAGAAGGGCTCTTAGTGACGTCATATACTCGAAAAAGGCAGAAAAAGGCTTTCGCTCAAAGGGAAGCCCAAGTATAATATAAAAGTTCACACTTGAGAGAGAGATTGTTATGATTTCAAGTGTAAGTGAGAATCCCATATTGGAAAGAGATAGAATCAGTGAGGGACATATAAGTGGAAATAACCCATAAACCTAATGCCTTAAGGTTTTGGGTTGTAGTATGGTGTCAAGGCCCACGAGTATACTTCCTCATTAAGCTGATGATGAAGATCTCCTAAGAAAGTGGGCTCTCTAATGACAACAAGAGTTGAAATTTTTAGAAAAAGAACATGTATAAGATAAGATAAAAGAACTCGTAGCTATAAGATGAGATTAAAAACAAACTAAAAATCTATTCAAAAGGAATTTTAACAACTCTACAATTTTGAATTAATTCTCAACATTAATAAGAGTACATTTTTCTTATTAAACTTCACTCCATTTATTCATATCCTTTATTAGGCTCTTTTATTATTTTTAATTCATAACAAATTTTATTTTTACCTTAATTTTTATAAACTTGTAATTAATAATTTTCCAAAAGGAATTTTGTTTTAACACTTTTGAACTTATAAGTTTGATTAACCGTACTTGTGAATCATTTAAAACAAGAGAAAAAAGAATAAGAAGAGTTTAAAGGACGATGGGGATTTATCACAAGTCTTTACTATTTGAAGTCTTGAATTTCTCAAAGAACTTTCACTTTTATTGCTTTATTACTTTAATTAAATATAAAAAGAAAATAATTCATGATCAAACTTTATGGTTAAATGTATTTTAGTTTTTTAACTTTTATTTTTTAATAAATTGACTTCAAATTTTCATTTCATTGTTAATTATATCTAAAACTTAGAGTATACGAAGAAAAAATAACAATAATTTGAATTTAATCGACAAAAATATAAAACTTTGAGATTGTTTTTCTAAAAAAAATTAAGGCCTAAAGTGTACTTAAGATAGAAGTTGGCGGAAGAATAAGCTTGACAATAGGGCCAAACTTGTGTTTGACTGGACTTTGGGCTTAGGCTACCTTGGGCATAAACAAAACGATTCTGTTTTAGAATTCTTTTTAAAAAATAAAAATCGAGCTTGGTTGGTCCAACATGCCTAGGACCCAATTGGGCTCAAGCCCGAGCTCTGGTTGTCCTTGGTGAGACCAAGTTAGGCCTAACCCATTGTAAGTGCCTGTTTAGTTCAACTTTTGGAGGGTCCAAAAGCACTTTAAAGAAAAAGTAGGTGTTTGGCTGTAAATTTCAAAAGCACTTTTAAAGTAGAAATAGCTTTTTTAAAAGCTCAAATACAGCTTTTTCAAAAGCTAAAATTTGGAGCCTTTCAGAAAAGCCCCAAATTTTAGCTTTTTCGAGAAGCTATTTTTCTGTCACTTACGTAATTGTCAGTCACTTACGTAAATAAAAACCCTAAATACCATATGTTTTGTTTCTTTTGTACCACTAGCCGACTTCTGTTTTGTTTCTTTTGTTCATCAATCACTCTCATCTTCTCAAGACACAGGTTAATTCTTCTTCTTTATATTTTTCGTTTCTCCTGAAAGTTTATTTTTCTGTGTTGTTCTGCCTTCAACGCAGAGGACTCTACGTCTGTGTTTAACGCAGACGAACGCAGAGTCCTCTGCATTCAACAACACAGAACACGTCTGCATTGTTCAACGCAAACCATGTCTGCGTTGCCCATTGTTTAAAATTTTTTTAGTCTTTTTTTGTATCTTACATTGCCCATTGGATTTTGCTACTATTAATGTGTTATATTGGAATTTTGTTTGGTAAAATTTGTTGTAATGAATTAAATTGTACTTTATTATTATTGTATTTGTTGGACCCCAAACCTGTTTTATTTATTTTGAGGCATGTTTCGAATTTTTTGTGGCCTTATTAGATCAATTCATTGGAGTTGAATTATGCTAAGGTTAGAATTAAATTAAAGTTGATTAATTGGATTAAATGA
>JANZLC010000009.1:21675933-21689668 GCA_026413385.1 Erythroxylum gracilipes
TAACTATAAAATTAACTTTTCAAAAACATATTTTGTTGTTCATCAAAGATGAGCAAATCATAGATAATGAACACATAAGACACGGATAACATAAAGCAATATCATATGTCTCTAAATCGTTATTTCAAAATAGTTCCTAAATTATTGAAACAAAAACTGGCTACTATATCATCTTCAATTTTCATGTGCTATCTTCTCATGAATAATACCCTCTAATCTCAAGATACTTGTAGAAAGCCTTCTGCAAATTCTCATCCAAGTCACTGCCAAATCGAAACCTGAAAATACATTAGCAAAAAGCCATTAGTAGAATCCAACAATTGCAAACTTTCAGGCAATCCATATCATAAGCTTACTTAAAAACAAGTAATTCATAATACAATCAGGCAACTCATATCACAGATCTTAGTTAAAGTCAGGGCCTTCATACGCAAGTTGATCTTGGGAAATACTGGAGGAAAGAGTCTTTAAGAAGCTCATTGGCCGGCAACCTCTCAAAAGCTAGAGCCAAACATTTTTCAATGAAGTCCTTCATTTATGGATCGCTCACCTTATTCAAGGATGCAGGTTTCATGCCCTGAAGAAAATGAAGAACACATTAACAAATCAAGAAGATGCTTGTATAGAAAGATCCACATAATTGATCATATTACTAGAAGCTCTAGATGAATACTTACAGAGGTAACCTTCTTGAATATTTGAGCTGGATTATTACATTAACAATATGGATACTCAAATGTGACCATTTCCAACTTGCACATGCCAAAAGAATATATGTCAACAAGTTCATTATATGCCTCTTCATAAAGCTCCAGAGCCATAAATTCAGGAGTTCCTAAAGAAAAACATTCAGTATTTCCAGAAAAATTATTTTATCTATGGGAACTTAAGGTATTAAAACATTACCAATAACATTTTTAGCTGTAGGCTGTTGCATGATAGTGGCCAATCCAAGGTCTCCAATTGTAACTTCTCCGTGATTCCCTTTAATGAACACATTGTCACATTTTAAGTCCCTGTGAATGATGGGTGGATTATGTCCATAGAGATAGATTAATCCATGGAGAATTTGCCTTGCCCAGTTCTTTATTGCTTTCATATCAACATTTCTATGCTTCTTACGATATCTGATTACCAAAAGTAAGCATTAGAATTAAAAAAACTGAGATAGTCAAAAAAAGAGAATCAAGAAAGCTCCAGAGAACATAAGAATCAAGAAAGCTCCAGGGAACATACTGCCGCAGATTCCCAGATGTAAAGAGCTCAGTAATCATGTTAACTGTTTTCTTCTTCTCATCCACCCACGAGTTATACAACTTGATGATGTTTTCATGCTTCAATGACCTTAGCAAATGAACTTCAGAGTATAGCTTCTCCAAATCTTCTGGGGTCTTCAAGACATCATCAATGCTCACTTGGTTCCATGCAACTTCTATGCCATCTACTTCATCAAATGCTTTGTAACTGCAAGAAGATAACATGTAAAACAATTAGATTTATAGTGAAAACAATAATCTTCCTACAATCATTGGCTTGCTTGGAAGTACAAGTCATTAAGGAAGTTTATAAACTAAAAAGGGCAATGTGTGAGAACCATACACAGTCTTGAAGGCACCCTTGCCCAACACCTCATGATACTGTACCACAAAACGGGAACAGATGGAAATTAATGACTATACAAGAAAAAACAACCACTTCCACAAGGAAAAAAAAGAACAAAGTTCAACAAACTTTCTTTAAACATCAATGCCAAAGACTTGATAAATGACGAAGTTATCAAAACTAGGCCTTGTAATACTCGCTTATAATGCAATATCAAGACGTTGACAAAGTTAAAGCAACATTTAGAAATAATCTTCAGCATCACAGGGCTCAATTACTTCCGTCAGCCTAAGTACTGCATAATTCTCTCCCAATCCACGGCATGTCCGAAAGTCCGAATATATGGGAAATGGTAAAGTCCAATCTCAGAAAACCAACAAATGAACCATCATAAAGTAAAAAGACTGGGTGCTTATCTTAAAAAAAAAATCCAATTTTTTTCAAGCCCCAATACATTTATTTTAACAGCATGTAACCAGGATGCCAATCCTATGCACACCAAATTAAACACAATGTAAACCAAATGAAAATTACAAACGAGGAGCATTACGAAAATGGGTTGTGAAGTTACCCGAACATATCTACCAGTAGGATCTTTTTCTACAAAATCGGCCCCCGTATCAGGAGGCTGCATAGCCGAGCAAGTTCCGTTATTCAAAGCCAACATAAATCCAGTTGTGTCCCCAACAACAGCAGGTCTCATTCCTGTCAATTACCAAACACCAACAGGCAAGCGAAAAAGGGACAAAACGGACTTGACAACAGCTACTTTGTGGTCCAAAAGACAACTACTTAGGACAACACATAAACGAAGAATCAAAGCAAGCGTCGCGAAAGACAAAGACAGAGACTTTGAGGTCTTTGCTCGGAGAAGGCTTCGGACGCGATGGAGAAGGAATCGAATGCCGAAATACGCAAGGGGACTCGGCATTCGACGGCGACGTTTCCCCCCTCTTGAGGCAATGAACCTGACCAATTCATAACCCCAAATCCCGCTCCTTTATGTCTCCCTTCCATCATCAAACCAAACCCAGTACAACCCAATCCTCCATTACGGTCATCCTTATGATACAAAACAAATACCGACCCAGTACCAAGAATGAACCTACGAATCAAAAGACGCGAACTTTTCCACTATTTAGCCAGAAGAATTCGACCTTTTTAAAAATCCTAAGACCCTTAATGAGTTGTGGTTGATTGATGAAACATAAGAGATGGGACGAGGGTGAAACGTGAGAGTGGAAATGGAGTTAGGCTACATAAATGAGGTTCAAAATTTGGACGGAGAATTGGAAATTAGGTGTGCGCAATATAAGGTAGAGACAAACACTTGTATGGTAAGTTATTAAGCTCCAAGAACTTCCATCTTTGTTGTGTCTCGGAATAGATTTTCTGGATGCGGCGCCGCTTCTGTTCACCTCTTTCCCTAGTTGTTATTTTGGCCGTTTTCGTTTTATCTAATTGAGAGACTTCCATCAGGTGGTGTCGTGGTGTAGTTGGTTATCACGTCAGTCTAACACACTGAAGGTCTCCGGTTCGAGTCCGGGCGACGCCATCAACTTAATTAAGCTTTTGTTGTAAATTATCCTTAATTACTCTTTTTAATCATTTCCAAATTCTATATTATTTTAAAAAATGATTCTTGGGATTATGCTTCAATCATATCATAACAACGGACGAGGACAACCTTAGACGAGTTTCTTTGTTTCTTACATATCTCCCGCGAATATTGGACGGCGTTGTTGTTGTGATTCCACGAGCTTTTCACTCTCTACCGAACTCTCGCTTACATTTCTATGTTTTAGCCAACAAAACACCATATCGCACACAACTCTTCACTAGCACAATTCATCAAATATGGAGTCTCGACTACGGAGGCAACTGTCGAGGACTAGACGAAAAGCCGACTTGACATCGATTCTGAGGAAGTCATGGTACCATTTGAGGTTGTCGGTCAGACATCCGACGAGAGTCCCCACTTGGGACGCTATTGTTCTGACCGCCGCTAGCCCCGAGCAAGCCCATCTCTATGACTGGCAACTCAAGAGAGCCAAGCGCATTGGTCGCATCGCCACTTCCACTGTTACTCTCGCAGTACCTGACCCGAAGGGTCAACGGATCGGGTCAGGTGCAGCCACTCTCAATGCCATTTATGCTCTCGCCATGCACTATCAGTCGCTTGGCGTTGACCTTGACGTGTACCACCCAGATGTATGGAGTTTCAGTAATCCCGTTTTGTAGTTTGCTTGCTAATTGTGGTGGTTGTGATAATTCTGTCTGTTTAGTGGCAGGTTTTTGATAAAATGATATCAAAAGGTATAGACTTTTTGTATTTATTCTGGATAGAATTGGATGGTATGATTAACTAAATGGAGAGATCTGATCTACTTTATGTTTGATATTGTAATGATTGATAATTTTTCCAATTTTCGCAATGTCTAATCCAAGAGGATTTTCTCATGATGTCAAAGGAAAGTGGAGTTGGTAAATAGATGTGCTTAGTGATGCAACATTTAGATTAATCTTTCGGATATTTGCCTGTGTTTCTGATGAAAAGACGGGGGTCAAAATGTGCTGACCATTGGAAATGAACCTCTTTGATGCATCTTTTCTTGTGATTCTGAGCATATAGGTTGTTTAAATCTGTCTTCAGGCTGCAGCAGTACTTGACAGTTAATGCTGATGCTGCAAGTGGTGACTTTTTTCACTTATGGTGATAGGGTATCTGTGATCAACAGGTGGTATCTGCGGTGAATGGCGGTTTTGGATCTTCTTTGCCTCCTGAAGGGTCTAAGTTTGAAGAGTCTATTCATCCAATTGTTAGATTCATGGCCAAAAAGCATATACTATTGCTTCATGCTGGAGGTGACTCTAAAAGGGTCCCATGGGCAAATCCTATGGGGAAAGTGTTCCTACCGCTTCCATATTTAGCAGCAGATGACCCTGATGGGCCAGTTCCACTGCTTTTTGACCATATACTTGCTGTTGCTTCTTGTGCCAGGCAAGCTTTCACAAATGAAGGTTGTTTGCCCTGCTTGTTACATTCAAGTGAAACCTGACCGTTTTATAACTGTCCATATTTTTATCGATGATTGTCTTCCCTGTGGAAAATGCCAATGCTTTTACAAATTATTGGCTTCTTTTGTACAAAATTAGGAAGACAAGAACTGTCCCAGGAGCAACCAGCGACTCAGGGTTATATTGGAAGATGTTATAGTAAATGTCTTAATGATTCAGAGCAATTGCTATGAAACCAGTCTTATGCGGAGTGTTTGACTACTTGTGCATGTTTATATAATTTCAAATTGCTAACAATATTCAGCTGCACATGTAAAGTATGAAGTATGAGTATTTCCAATCAACTTAAGTTAGCATATAATCATATATCAATTAGGAAATATGGAAATACATGTGTCAATATGAGCTGTATTGAAGGTTTCTTTGTTAACCTGATCCATTAATAGCTAGAGAATTGAGCTGAAGCTATAGTCATCCTTCTGGCTGACCTTTTTATCAATGCCCATAGCCTCAATAGGTTTAATAGCTGACTCATGGTGAGAAACATTGTAAAATAAATGAACAATCATCAACATCATCATATCAAAGCATCATTAAGTCAATCACTTGCATGCTAGTACACTTGTAAGCTGATAGCATTAGTTTGTGTCACCTCTAACTTCTTTGAACATCTGCTTATGAAGTCAAAATCAATGTAGGTGGAATCTTGACAATGACTGGAGATGTTCTTCCTTGTTTTGATGCCTCGTCCATAGTTATTCCAGAGGATGCATCCTGCATCGTTACTGTACCCATAACCCTTGACATTGCTTCTAACCATGGTGTTGTTGTCGCATCTAAAAGTGGGATCCTCATGGAAAGTGATAAAGTCTGTCTGGTCAACAATCTTTTGCAGAAGCCTAAAGTAGAGGAACTCATTGAAAATCAAGCAATTTTGGATGATGGTAGAGCATTGTTGGACACCGGAATTATCGCAGCTAAGGGTAAAGCATGGGTGGAGCTTGTTTCGCTTGCATGGTCCTGCCAACCAAGTATTGAAGAGCTTTTGAAATGTAAAAAAGAGGTAACATACGTATTTTTTATTTGTGGTATTTCTATTGTCATGACATACAGCTTAGTTAAGAGGAGCTATTACTTATGTGCCTTCAAATTTCAGTTTATATAATCTCATTTATTATTTTCCCCAACTTTGTCAAAAAGTTCAGTGAAAAAAAGAAACTTTATACCATCAACCATCTAGTATGTTGAGCTTCTCTTCAAATGAATTTATATGCATTCCCTGGACTTGGATCAGATGAGTTTATATGAAGATCTTGTAGCAGCTTGGGTACCTGCAAAACATGAATGGTTGCAAGCAAGACCTATGGGCAAAGAGCTGGTCAAACGATTGGGCAATCACAGAATGTTCTCCTATTTTGATTGTACGTTGAAGACAAACTAAAGCATTACTTGATCCTTATTGTTTTTAAGATTTTCTGACATCATTTATCTCACTGATGTTTGTTGAACCCTGTTCTTACTCAATGCAGATGACTTGTTGTTCCTACATTTTGGAACTTCAAGTGAAGTTTTGGATCACCTAAGTGAGGCAAGCCCAGAGCTTGTAGGGCGAAGGCATCTGTGTTCCATCCCAGCTACCACTGTGTCTGACATTGCCGCATCTTCCGTAGTTCTTTCTAGCAAAATTGAACATGGTGTCTCAGTTGGGGAAGATTCTCTTATATATGATTCATCTATTTCTGGTGGAATACAAATTGGTTCTCAATCTGTTGTTGTTGGCATTAACATCCCAGAAGAAATTGGTAATTTTACTAAAAGTTCATTTAGGTTTATGCTCCCAGATCGTCATTGTCTTTGGGAGGTTCCTTTAGTGAAACGTGAAGAAAGAGTCCTAGTGTATTGTGGACTTCATGATAACCCAAAAAATTCACTTACAAAAGGTGGCACATTTTGCGGGAAACCATGGGATAAAGTCTTACATGATTTGAGCATTCAAGAAAGGGATTTATGGAACTCACAAGATGTTCAAGAGATGTGCTTGTGGAATGCAAAAATATTTCCCATACTTTCTTACTCTGAGATGCTTAATTTGGCCTCATGGTTGATGGGTTTGTGTGACTTAAAATCTGAGTACTTTCTTCATTTGTGGAAAAGTTCACCCCGTGTCAGTTTGGAAGAATTACATAGATCAATTGATTTTTCAAAAATGTGCATGGGCTCAAGTAATCATCAAGCAGATCTTGCAGCTGGAATTGTCAAGGCTTGCATTAACTATGGCATACTTGGGCGGAATTTGTCTCAACTGTGTCAAGAAATTTTGCAGAAAGAAAATTCAGGATTTCAAATATGCAAGGATTTTCTAGACTTGTGTCCCAAACTTCATGAGCAGAATTCTAAAATTCTTCCTCGAAGTCGTGCATACCAAGTGGAAGCTGATCTTCTTCAAGTATGTGGAGATGGAAAAACTGCATCCCAGATGGAAGATAAAATTTGGGCTGCTGTTGCTGATGAAACTGCTTCAGCAGTTAGATATGGTTTTAGAGGTAAAGTTAGATATTCATGATGTAAATGCTGTCACAATGATGATACAAAAAGGCATGTGCATACAAGCCATGTCAAATTCTCTATTTTCTATTTAACCATTGTCTTTTTTTGTTTTTTACTTTGGTTGGATACGCATGGTTCTTTAGTCAGTTATCTTTCCACTGACGTTCGTATTGCTCCTCTTTGATTCCCTTGGCATATTTTTTTCATGGAACTCTTTCTTATCTTGCCCACAGAACATCTCTTGGGTTTGCCTGGTAGCAAGCATACTTCTTCTCAGAGCAATCACTTTGACAGTTCTCTGGACCAGTCTTTCCAGCCTAGAAGGGTGAAAGTTGAGTTACCTGTCCGTGTAGATTTTGTTGGGGGATGGAGTGATACTCCTCCATGGAGCTTAGAGCGGGGTGGTTGCGTTCTGAACATGGCAATAAGTCTGGAAGGTTGTCTCCCTATTGGCACAACCATAGAGACAACAAAAGAGGCTGGAGTTTTGATGACTGATGATGCTGGCAATGAACTTTTTGTTGACAATTTAGCCTTTATTGCACCTCCATTTGATAGCAATGATCCCTTCCGTCTTGTCAAGTCTTCATTGCTTGTAACCGATATTATTCATGGGAGCATTCTTTCATCCATGGGCTTAAAGATCAAGACCTGGTCCAATGTACCCCGTGGTAGTGGGCTGGGGACTTCTAGCATCCTAGCGGCTGCTGTTGTTAAAGGGCTTCTCCGGATAAGCAATGGAGATGAAAGTAATGAAAATGTTGCTAGACTTGTGTTGGTGTTGGAGCAGCTCATGGGGACAGGTGGGGGTTGGCAGGATCAAATAGGAGGTTTGTACCCTGGCATTAAGTTCACCGCAAGTTTCCCTGGTGTGCCATTGCGCCTCCAAGTTATCCCCTTGATGGCTTCTTCTAAGTTGATTTCAGAGCTGCAGCAGAGATTACTTGTCGTTTTCACTGGTCAAGTACGTATTTAGATTTTTGTTTTTCCTTTTACACATTCTGCTTTAGTCTGTTCCAAAGCAAAGTAGAATTCCATCTGCAGGTTCGACTTGCTCATCAAGTTCTGCAGAAGGTTGTTACAAGATATCTTAGACGGGATAATCTACTTGTTTCAAGTATCAAGCGTCTTGCTGAACTGGCCAAAGTTGGGAGAGAAGCTTTAATGAACTGCGATGTCGATGAGTTAGGGGACATAATGTTAGAGGCTTGGAGGTTGCATCAGGAACTTGACCCTTACTGCAGCAATGAATTTGTTGACAGAATTTTTGCATTTTCTGACCCTTACTGCTGCGGTTACAAGCTTGTGGGTGCTGGGGGTGGGGGCTTTGCTTTGTTGCTGGCTAAGGATGCAGACTCGGGAAAGGAATTAAAACATAAGCTAGAAGAAGATTCAAGCTTCAATGTTAAATTCTATAGTTGGAACATACACCTTGAAAATTAGACATCTATTCTTATCGCAGATCCTTCTCGTTCTTTAATCATAATGTGAGGCTAAAAGTATATAGTTTGATATTGAGAGATCTGTTTGAGTACAGTAGTGGTACCCCTAACAGTTAGGAGCTCAAATCCTTACAGATGGATGGGGTTTTAGTTAAAATGACCCCAACTCGATGTTGAATGTTAAAAAGTTAATATTCTGTTCATGCTTGTATGATTCTCAGGGTTCAAGTTCATTCAGGAAATAACAGCATAACTTGGCAACACAATAAAAAATCCCAAGTTTGATATGACTACATATAGACCCCCTTTTCTTTTTACTTTGGATTTGGCTCAACAGACACGTTCGTAGATTCCAACGTTAGATAACTGTCTTACCGGAATTCTCTGTTGAAAAAATCCATAAGTTAAGAACAGAAATAGTTTCGAAGTCCATCTAAACAGCCCCAAGAAAACCTTATTCTAATAGGAAAAGAAAATGTTGCAACCATAATTTTTCCCAGAAGGCAAGTCTCTGGAGGCAAGCTACAGGACAGGGAAAATGGCTTGGAAGCTAAGGGAAATTTCAAAGAAAACAGATAGACTTGGCTTGCTTTAGTTGTCGTCTAACATCCTGATCGCAGCAATTCCATGGGTCTATGTTGGATGTAAACTGCGTGCTACTTGTCTCTGCCATGAACTTCCATTTCCCATCAAGTGTTTAGAGAAGAGAGGTAGAGAAAAGAGAGATGGGTCTGCTCACCAACGGAGTGGAGAACACTGAAATCAGACCAAGAGATCGCATCTACACTTTCAGGACGGTCTTCACTGTTCAGTTACTCTCACCATGGTACATATATGCCCCTTATATTCTGTTCTTCAATGCGAGTTTCTTTGGATGATTAAGTTCTCATCAAAAGGTCAAGTTTCTGTCTTTGATATAAACCACCGATATTTATTTTGGTTTCTAATCTTTTGTTTCGTCCCTTGCGATTGACCGACCTGAGCGTAAACTTTGTTGTGTGGATATGGCCTTAGTTGAATAGAGTGTTCTTGACAGTTCATAAAGTTCAATCTAATCTGTGCTTGGTTAGTTATGGAGAAAAATGTTTCTTCGAGTGATTGATACGTATTAAATCTTTGAGTGATTGATAAGTCTTAACTACTTGAATCAATTCCTGAAATGTCATTAACAGAACAACACGGAATAGTTGGAGGTCTAAGAATCAACTGTCTGGAATTCTATTGGTCAACCTTTTTCGAGTATGGTCCAGATAAAACACAAGATCCTCGTACTGTTGGATTATCTGTACTTGTTTCCTGTTCTTTTCTTTTCAGCAATTCCTTTCTGTTTAAGCATCAACTCTTGCATTTATGGTAGTGCTGATGTTAAATAAAATTGGTAAGCTTCATCGATTTGTTGGTAAAGCCTACAAATCAAAAAGACAGTTTCCATTAAGAAAGCAACCTCCTGGTAGTACGGTGCTGCAGTTTAGAAGAAGTGATATTTTCCCGTCATTTTGTTTGAAGCATTAATCTGATCACATTGGCATTTTTTTTTTTGATGAATGGCAAAATTGTATTTATCAGTGTTAAAAATTATATACATAAGCACAGGGGCATACCCCAGTCAAGAACAAATGGAGAGGGAGACATCCAGGCCCAGTCCAAAAAAAACCGAACAAAAGGCAACAAACCACAGCCCAAAAGGATCCACAAAACCCAATCCAACAAGAAAAAGACTGCCTAGCCCAGACCCAATATGCAAGCCACCCAGCAATAGCAATATATGAAGCTAGAAAACATCGGCAGATCCAACAAAAAACCAAACAAAGCAGCAGCAAACAGTGCAAGATAGCTAAGCATACAAACCAAAGGTCAGAAGGAGAATTAAAAACATATGAGCTCAGGAGGATAAATCCTGTACAGGACACGATACATAGAAGTCTTGATTTGAGCCACAATATCCATCCTGGTAATCGAAGCACCTTCTATTTGAATCAGGTTTCGACAATTTCAAATAGTATAAATGGTAGTCATAAGACCTAGGCGGACCGCTTTACTTTTTATGAGGGCACCCGGATAATCCTTCCGAATCCATTTCAACGCGCTAGACAACGTGGTCATGGACCGATTGACACCCAACCAACTGCAAATGGAGCTCCAAACCACACTAGTAATCGGGCAAGCAAAAAATAGGTGGTTAATAGTCTCCTCAGCTGACCTACAAAATCCACAAAATTTATCAATCTCAAGAAAGTGCAAATTGTCCTTCGTTGATAACCGGCCCCGAGCACTAATCCAAACAATGAAAGAGAACTTTGGCGGGATGTATTTCTTCCAAATAAAAGTCATCCAAGGCTTGCGTGGATGGGCCAGGCCACCCGTAGTAAGTCATAGAGTTTTTGAGAGGAGGGACGGTCTTGAAAACAAGTCTTCTGCACAACACTAATAGCTTCGACTATACCTCCACATTTTGTCACCAATATGTCTCGGATAGTCGCTAATTTTTTCAGCAATTACGAATCCCGACTGTGGGGTTACCATTCCCATATTGACTGCCCTCGAAGATACTCTTCATGAATCCAACGGACCCACACCGAATTGGCTTTGGCATGAATATTCCATAGTACTCTAGCCAGAAGCGCATTGTTCCATATCCTACCATTCTTCAAGCCCAAACCTCCCTCCTCCTTTGGCGAACAAACCGTATCCCAAGCCACTCGGAAATGATTGCCACCCCAAAAGAAAAGGCGACAAAGGGCCATAATCCGGTCCGTAATAGTGAGTGAGATAGGAAAGGCTTGTAACCAGAAAGCAAGAACCCCCTGGATAACGGAGTTGATCAACTCACTGCGTCCCGCATAAGAAAGGGAGTGTCCCTTCCACACTGTGAGATAGCCTTCAACCTTATCAAGGAGCACCGAGAATTGAGCCATCGACACTCTCATGGGGGCGAGGGGAACGCCAAGATAGCGAACAGGAAAATCCCCCAGAGGGTACTCCACAATCTGTCTAAGACATTCTTTTTCGTACCCATTAACACCCGCAATATAAATAGAAGACTTGGCAATACTCATTTTCAAACCGGCCACACACTCTAGATCGTGTAAAGCTTCAGCCAGGATACATACCGAAGAACGGTAAGCGCGGCTAAAAAGCATCAAATCATCCGCAAAAGCAAAGTGAGAGAGCCTTAATTTGTGACACTTCAGATGAAAGTGGAACTGGGTGGAAGCCGTCTTGGCTTTCAACAACCGAGAGAGATATTCCAAGCCAAGGAGGAAAAGTGTGGGTGACATGGGATCACCTTGACGTAGGCCCCGCCATCCATCAAACTTGCCATACATGGAACCATTAATGGAGATAGAGTAAGACGTCGTTGTGACGCACTCCATAACCCATCCGATGAAACGCATTGGAAAGCCAAGGCTCCCCATCATATGCTCCAAGAAGTATCAATCAAGAGTATCATAGGCTTTAGTAATATCCACCTTTAGCAAACATCTGGGGGATATCCTTTTTCGCGTATACCCCCGAACCAACTCCTGGGTGAGAAACACATTATCAAGCATGTTACGCCCAGGAATAAACGCTGCTTGGGCGGGGTCAATGATCGGCCCCACAACCTGTCGCATGCGCTCATTTAGGATTTTAGTAATGATTTTATATACCAAATTCATGCATGCAATAGGCCGGAATTCTGTTACATCTGTAGCATTGGGAGACTTCGGAATAAGAGTGAGAACAACATGATTGAGTTGTTTCAACATTTGACCCGAGAGAAAGAATTCCTGGACAGCCCTGATGACATCCCCACCAACCGTGGGCCATTGTTGTTTAGAAAAGGCCGAAGAGAACCCATCCGGCCCCAGGGCTTTAGTATCTCCAATGTCAAGCAAAACTCGTTTGATTTCTGCCTCACTAACCGAGGCAGTAAGAAAATTCCTAGCAGAGTCATCCAAAAGAGGCCCCATACGTACGATATCCTCATCAAGAGGCACTAGAGAAATAGCCGACCCAAGGAGACCTTGATAGTAATTAACAAAACATTGGCCAACTTCTGAAAGGGAAGTGGTGGGCAAGCCATCCTTTTTAACTAAGTGGGTTATAGTATTTCTTTTACTCCGCTTCTTGGCAATGGCGTGGAAGTATTTAGTGTTTCTATCAGCCTCCATAAGGTGGGTACATTTAGCTTTTTGCTGATAGAAGAGACGCTCAGCCTCCAAAAGGAAACCTACAGATTTACGACACCGAAGCATATCCTGAGTTAAAGCTTCATTTTCCGGTTGGGACAGAGCCAATTCATAAGCATGCTGATAGGCCTCTTGAGTAATCTGAGCTTTATGAGAGATGTTGGCAAAACCGTGCAAGTTAAGCTCTTTTAAAGAAATTTTCAGCCCTTGTAACTTCTTGCACAGGATGAACTGATCATAGCCCAAAAGAGGGCGACACCAGGAAATTTCCAGAACCGAAGGGGATAAAGGGTGTGTCATCCACATATTAAAAATTTTGAAGCATTTCCTGCCCACAAGCTCCATACGCCTAAGGGAGACCACATATGGACAATGGTCCGAATCCGGATGCATAGGCAAAAAATGGGCTGAACAATGAAACTCAGTAGCACTCCATGCTTGATTAAAGAGGACGCGGTCCAATTTGGCCCATAACATGTTCTTATTCCAAGTATAAAATTCCCCTTGGCTAGGAACATCTTCAAGGCCAAGAGAGATGCGAAAATCCCGCAAGTCTTTCAAGAAGTAACTCGAGGGAGGCACATATCCAAGGCGTTCATGGGCTGAACATACGCAGTTGAAGTCACCAAGAATCAGCCAAGGCAGGTGTCGGTTTTGCATGAGGAGGTGAAGTGACTGCCATAAAACCCTCCGCTCAGGGACTCGGTTAAGCCCATAGACAAACGATGCAACAAAAGAGAACTGGGTAATCTTACAATGGACCTCCACATGGATGAATTGGTCACCAATCGTTAGGATACTGCAGTCATACAAAGTCGGATCCCAGATGAGACACATGCACCCATTGGGATGGTGATCAAAATTATGACAAAATTTTCAGCCACAAAAACGAAGCTGCATCATAAGCTTAAGACTGGATTCCGAGAGTTTGGTTTCAACCAAACCAGCAAAACG
>JANZLC010000009.1:21705200-21716602 GCA_026413385.1 Erythroxylum gracilipes
GCTTTAGTCTACTATATCTCCAAAGCCTTTCGTCTGATTTTTGTTAAGGTTATATTTCATCTGCTTTTCTTCTTTTTGGTTGTCATCAAAATCTTTCAATACGTAAAGTCAATTTTGACTTAACAGAAATTTCACCATGATTTTTTTTTTGACTTCCTAGCTAAATGATAATGGAGGAATGTTGATCTGATAAGCGACCTACTTTTCAGCTATCTCATCCAAAACCTCCATACTACCACATGCCTATATATTTTTAGCAGGCTTACAGTCACCAATGTTGGAATTTATTGTCAACCACCAGCTTTTGCATAGACACACGAGATTTGGTGTAATTCACTTTTTCTTAGTTTCCTTAAGAGAATTGATGTTTATTTGTTGATTAATTTTGATAGAGCTATCATAAGAGTAGCATAAACACACCAAGATAGATGATCTTGGTTCTTAATTTCAATCAAGAAGCATTTAATCAAAACGAGGATAATGGTAATGATGAAAATGGAAAATATTAATTTAAAGGATGGGATATGAATTTTAGGTTGAAATATGTCACCAAAGAGAAAACATGATATAATGCGACCAAGGTTTAAACTACGATTTAGAGCCAGTTACTGTCCAGGTGAAGCATCACATTCTACAGTTGCAACCAAATTAGTTATTGTACCTCTAGCTACTACTACACTTGTAGATGAGGCATCACATTCTGTACCTACTACTACACCATCCATCACCCCTATACCGACAGAGATATCAAGGGTAAATGATGCAGATGAAGGAGGCGACCTCCAGCCTAGAGATGGGAGAGATGATGGAAGAACTTACATCATAATTGTCAACAATCTGTAAGTGAAAATATATGAAACACCATACGTTTATAATTAAGTTATAGGTTTAGATTTAAAAAATGGTATAAATTTAATTGTTTTAATATTATGTTGATTCTGTCTGGACCTTGCCCAAGAAACAAGACATCTAAATTCAAGGAGAAGATTGATTTTGAGGGTTATCTATGGAAGAATATCTCTCAGGCGACAAAGGAATTTTACTATTAGGAGTTTAAGGTAAAAAAACTAATTTTTGTTTTTAAATTGATTTTTATACATTTATTAGATAAATATTATTGCATTATAAATACTTATCATATACTTTTCCTTTTATTTCAGAAAGAATTTTTGTTGGGATTCTGAATTTGACATGGTCATTTATAAAGTATAGTAGAGACAAGCACGAACACGTTTTCGAAACTTTGTTGGTGCAATATACAAGACTAGTGTACAACTGCCTTATATTTGTAAACAAATATGGAGTCATTGGTAGCAGTATTGGACATCACCCAAGGCAATGTCCATTTTAGAGCATAATTATACGAACAGACATGGAAGACCGGGGGGAGAGAGTCTTCTTGTACATAATGAAGGATCTATTACCCACCACGAGCATGCAGAGAGACTTGTAAGTATCTACACTTTATATTTATATTCCAATTTTTTTACTTTGGTGTATTTCAATTTAATTTGATGTGTGAATTTTTGAATGAAAATATGTATATTATGAAGAATGATAATATTATAAATTATAGTTTACTTATAACATTTTATTCTGATGCAGGAAAAGTCTATAGGCACGAAGTCTACACCTCGTCAACTCTTTTTGCACACTCACACTAAGAAGCATGACGGTGTGACCTTCATCAACACCTGATATAGAGAACTAAATGTATGTGAAATTTATGCTTTAATATTAATGCTTAATAATTATCACTTACTAACATAAACATTGTCTTATGATAGAATCAAATACAAGAAAGCATTCAATAACAGTTTCAGCAGTCTAAAGATGTTGATGAGACTCAAACCTATCTTCATACAATGGGTGGTAGGGACCGTCGTGGAAGGATATTCGACTTAGGTTAATTTGTGAGTACATGTTATTCGCAATCCTCTACATCCAGTACAGCAACATCTAGTAGGCGGTCCGTACCCAATGAAATCCATGAGCTTCAGAGTAGAATACAAACATTGGCAACTTAGTTGCAATAGTCGATGAAGTACATAGCTCAGCTTCGCAATGAGGTGAATGAGTTGAAGAGAAGGCATAACATCTCATTGCAACAATCAGAGCATCTGCGATCACCAAATGAATAATGCACTTGTAGTCATTTTGTATGAATTACAAATACTTATTATGTACAAACTAATTTATTATTATTAATTAAGATAATTTTTACTTTATTTCTTCAATCAACTTTCTATTTTAACAAATTAAATGTTGAAACAAATCAAAATATTATCAACAGATAACTCATAACTGTTTAAATTATGCATCAACCATAACATCATCAAATAAAATTTAATGCAAGGAAATTAAAAAAAAAACATTTTTTAGTAAATTTATCGACGGAAAAGCAAAGCTCGTCGGTAAAATATATTCGATTTACCGACGAATAAATAATAATCGTCCGTAATGACAACATTGACTTACTGACGGAATAACCAATTCCATCGATAAGTTTGCTGATGGACATATCTTATTCGTCAGTAACTTTACAGACCGAAGACAACACAGAATAATCATCGATACGTTCACCGACGGTTACACAAAATTTTTGTCGGAAAATTTGTGACAAACATTCTATGATTCGTCGCAAATTATTACCTACGGTTATTTCTTCGACGCCTTGGTCCGCCAGTAAATTTCGTCGCTAACTTAGCTTTCTAACAGAATGTGAAGATATTATGTCGTTAAACTTCATTTTTCTTGTAGTGTGAATATTAGTACCTAGAATTAGATACTATATGCAAAATATGGTTACTACGTTAGAGTTTACATCAATTGGATTATTATTTCTCTAAAATTTTGAATAAGGACAAATTTTGTTCAATTAGAGGAAAGTTAGTTTTGCTTGATAGGAATTCTTTTTTCTAAGGCCTTTTATGGGATTAAATTCTTGATTAATGTTTAGATGGTTGATACGTGTTTTAATAGTATTTTGTTAAAGTTTTGATGCTTTTTTTCAAGTTTTAAAGATGGTTCCTTAAACTTTTTGGTTAACTAATCGATTAAGAATATCCTAGTGTGATCAACCAATATCTTCAAAACTCACCTCTTTTTGCTTTCAAGTGAGTTTGTTAGCTTTCTAGTTGCTTGTTTGGTCACCTAAATAGTTACTTTGGTATACCAATATCCTTCAATAGTCGACCAATGTCCTAATATTTGATATTCATTTATCTTTGCAATGAGTTTTTAAGGAGTTTGGTTGTTCCTTTGGTCAATCACCTATGTACATTAGTTGATCAATATTTTCTACTGGTCGACCAATATCCCCTTTGTCTAAGAAATTTTATCCATTAAGTTTATAAATTATTGGTCAACCAACAACATATATTAATTGACCAATGAAGTCTAGTAGATTGTGTTTTAAATCTAAATTATTTTTTCTTCCAAGCCTCTACTGCTCACGTTTGTTTATCTCATAAACACAAACATTAGTTGACTGCTCCTTTTATCTTTAATATTTTTTCCGCCTCTTTTCTTCTATTCTCATATTTTATGTTTATATCCTCTAAATTGAAAACAATTCACTTTTTTCGAAAAATATCACCTCCCACTTCATAAAATTCTCATTAAAATTACATCAAATTGGAGATTTTTCAATTAAAAGTTATCTTTTAAAATTGATGCCTTTATAGTTAAATTTTCATAGGACCTAAAGAAATTTCCCTTTCAATTATATCGATACATCTTTAATTTTAGTATTTTAGGAATTTTTTCATGTTTCTACTTTTGAAATTTAAGAGGCTTCAAAATTATACATTCTTTTATGAATTGATTATTGGATATTGCAATTATGTCTTTATTTATTAGAATTCCAATCTCTAATTTTGTTAGAACTTGACATTGATTTTTTAATTGAAACTTTCAACTTAAACACAATACCAAAATTGGGGTTTTTCATTTTAGACATAATTAAGAATGTTTATATTAAAATTGATCTTTTGTTTTGGCTTCTTAAAAATTCAATAAATTTCTTTAGTAAAAAAATTTATCATTCTTAATCAAGTACATTATATATATCAAGTTAGTTTGAAGTATGACACATTAGTTTTAAAATTTTTAATGATTTTTTTATGATTCCAAAAAGAGGACGAAAGATTGGTGATATTAAATCTAGGGGAAGTTATGACATTCAAGTAGAGTGATGAAATTTAAATAGAGTGATTTTTTATCGTTTTTGTATTTCTTACACTTTGTGATATGTTTGAGTAAATTTATATTATCTACATGTATGGATATTTCTTTGATTTTGAATATCTTTTGTTCTTGATATTGTATTTTATGCATAATATTTTTTTATCATCAAAAAGGAGAATATTGTTAAACCAAAGAAGGTTCCAATTGATGTTTTGATATTAACAAAACATAATTAATACTAATGTGTTTATTAATTTGATGAAAAGTAATATTAGAACAAAATGAAGTTGTAAACTCAAGAATATAGTATATAAAGTTGACAACGAGAAATTGAAGTTGATAACCAATGAAATGAAGTTCAAACAAGAACAAAAGAAGATCCAAGGCTCGTCAAAGTCATTTCACATTTTGTATTATTATTTATAAGCTCACTTTGTTAATTTGATGATTCAAAAGGCTCACCATGCATAATCATTTTATCTTACTTATTTCATGAGCCTTTACATTCATCA
The DNA here is from genome assembly GCA_026413385.1 of Erythroxylum gracilipes. NCBI lineage: Eukaryota > Viridiplantae > Streptophyta > Magnoliopsida > Malpighiales > Erythroxylaceae > Erythroxylum > Erythroxylum gracilipes. The sequence continues at coordinate 21,709,901 of JANZLC010000009.1, forward strand.
AGAAACATTGAAGCTTTTGATTTTAATATAAAATTCTCTTGATCTTTCAAATAATCTTTAGGGAACATTTTAGAAACGTTTTAATCATATTTGGATCAAACAAATTAGTTTTGAGCATCTGGAAGTGTTAAAATCATGTTTTTTGGGGTGACTAATCAACCAATTTAGATTAAAGTTATTAAATATGAAAGGTTGGGAATTTCTTATAACACTAGTTGATGTACTAATTGACTAGCATGTCATATTAGTCGACCAATATAAGTTAGTATTCCAATGATTAGTGAATCTAATATTATAAATGCATACTAGTCGACCAATGAGTCGAATATAGTCATCGTAATAGTTAGTTCTTCTCTCCAATAGCTATTTTGGGTCCCAAAATACTATAAAAAGACATTTTCTCATTGGTTGTAGCATCAAGAAGGTTTTGAGTGTTATATACACATATTTCAAAGAGTTTGCAATCATTTGATTTTCATTGTGTCATATTTGTGTGAGTAAGCAATTTTGGAGTTATCAAGTGATAAGGTGAGCTATTTTGAGTTGTAATATTTAGTTGGGGCAATATATTATTGTATTTGGAGGTAATACAAGTAAAATTGAGGTTCCTTTTCAAATCAGAATAAGATTGCAAGAAAGATTCCTCTTTATTAAGAAAGATCGTATAAAGGTTATTCTTTACCTTAAAAGAAGAAGTAGTAGAATTCTAAGAAAAGTCTTTAGAGTTGACATAAGCAAGAGCTGTTTGCCTAACCACTATAAATCAGTATACTTAAACAATTCACTATTGCAAAATAGTATGTATGATATACTTCAAGGTATTACCCTCAACTTTAACCATAACCCAAGTTTCACAAAAAAACAAGTTATTCTAATGGTCAAAAATCATAATATAAGTGATGCTTCTACCTGTAATCTAGTCTCTAATTTCTTTAGGAGCATTTAACAACTCCTTGCAAAGCATATATTTAGCACAATCAAATAGTGCTATAAAGTTTTGCCTAACAAAGCATAGCCTAAACAATGTACAATCACACTCTTGTTTGTGATTTCTTCATAATACTCTTTCCATCACATAATGAATAAAATTATAACTTTGCAATAATTCCTTAGATCTTGAAACCTAAAAAATCCAAAGAGTTTGAATAAATTAGGAAAGAAATTACCTCACTCTGGTCAAATCACCCAAAATCTAGTACCTCTCACTTCTCCGATAACATGCAGACAAGCTTCCACTCCTTAATTGTTCATTGTCACTAACATCTCCCTTCCCTCCTCTATCGCAAATAGATTTCCTTGTGGTTTTCTTATGGTTTTTAATTTTTTGAAAAAAAACATCTTTTTTAAATTTTTGTTAAAAAATTAGCATAACGCATGTGGTGTGAAGAGCATACGTGGACCAATTAAATGTTATTAACTTTAGCAATCCAATCCAACTTTTGATCTCGATTTGAGCCATTCAAACTCAAACGAGTTTGATTAGTTCGCATTTATGAGATGAGTTGAATCATGATGTTAACAACATTTTACTAATAAATATATATTGTTCATGTCATGTGTTTTTGGTTGTTATTTTCTTAACAAAAGAGAAGAGATTTTTATGAAAAAATAACAATCACAAAAACATCTTTGATAAATTTAAATATTAAGAGTTTTTTAAAAATAGTTAAACAACAAAGAAGCTCCATATTTTTTTAACCTTAAAAAAGTATTATATTTTTTATTTTAGTAATTTATTTGTTTGTTTTGTAATATTGTAACATTAAGGGGGTGGTTGATTCGCATGTGGGAATGAATATAGTGAGGAATAGGAATGAATATTAATTAATTAATAATACTAATTTAAATAATTATATTGTAATTAATTAATTATATTTTAATTAATTATAATAAATAAATAAATAATCTTATTTTAATTAATTATATTGTAATTAATTAATTAATTAAAATATTTTAATTAATGAATTAATTATATTTTAATTATTTATTTATTTAATTATATTTTAATTATTTAATTAGTATTAAAAATATTTTTTAAAAGAGTCATTAATAAGAAATGAGTTTCATTCCTCTACTAAATGGAGGGTATAGAGGATTCTCCAAAAGTGGGTTATCAAACTATTGCCCCTATAATAATAATCAACAACCAACCACTAACTTTTCATGCCTTACCTATTAACTCCATTCTAAACCCATCAACTAAGCACCCCGGATATATATCTTAAAAGGTATTTAAAATAGATTATATACTAAAGAGTTAATCACAAGGATGATCACTAACATTTTTATACCAGGCATCATAATCTAAAGTAAGATGATATATACTTAACCCTGAATGTAAAATATAAAACTGAGATTTATCATATGTTTTTTAACTTTAATCAAATATACTATCATGCATATTCATTCTTTTATTCTTAAATTTAAAGAACTTTAATCAAATATACTATCATGCATATTCATTCTTTTATTCTTAAATTTAAAGGGCCTTGCAAAAGAACATTTCTGTCAGATTCTCCTATCCATTCAAGTGGCGGAGGGCCGCATTGACTTGCATGGGTCAACAGACATGGCAATAATTTCCATTTGCACTCATTTAACTCTGTAGCTTGCAAGTCGTGATTGACATAAATTGTGTGAACTGTAAGGTGACGAAGTGCCTCTTCATTGCGAGCTAGCGGAGATGAAATTCCAGTTTCAGTGATTGACCAATTCAAGATCAAAGATTTCAACTGCCTAATTGATATGCAATTTAATGTTGTAGGGTATTCGCAGTGTCCTTTTTCATAATTTTCACCAGAAAAAGCAAGTCAAAGTTTCCTTTGAACTTTGAAGCACTTTGCCTGTCATGTCAAGTAATAGAGAAATACTTGCTATCCATTTTAGCGTGATTATACAAAAGGTAGTAGCGATAATTTAGCAGATCAGTATCCCTAACCACACGTAAAGCAGCTAGCAACAAAGAAGCCACGGCTGTTGAAATAAAAACTGTGTTAACTAATATCATATTATCGACAGGCATTTGGTTTTCCTCAAGCCTGAAAGTGACGATTGGCTCACTTTTGGATCAATTCAATATCACCTCATCTTGTTGGGAAGACAAAATGCTTGGCGACAAGTAGTGACAGTCAAAGAGAATACCTAATTAAGCATATACAATTCCTCTTGAAAGTTAGGTTACGCGTAATCCAACTTAATTTATGGGTATTCAAATGCGGAATTGAAGGGATAACGATTAAAATCTAAGGATGACGAAATATTCATAATAAATTAGATTAATTATTTTCGAAAATCTAAAATGACAAAATATTAAAATTTAATAATTATATTAAAATATTAGTTTGAATTAGAATAAATATTAGAAATTATCTTAATATGATGATAACTAAACAAACAATATTAAAATATAAAAATATAAAAAAGAAGGATAAATCTACAGAAAATCTACTTACAAGCAGTACACAGGTATGATGTCTGGAAATACAAGCACACTTCACTTGAACAACAATTTAGAACAAGAGAAACAAAACTCATTTGAAGAGACAATTCTCACGAGGAATCAGACAGGTTATAATCAATATATGAAGGATGGAAACAAGGAGACTTGGACCATGTCTTGAGATGAAACCTTAAAACTTCCCTAGCTTTATCTTTGATCTTTGAATTACCTCCACTCTGTACTACCAAGCACATCCTAGTCACACCACCCATCTCCATAAACTCCCGAGCAACCTCGGGACTCAAGCAGAATCTGAAGATCCATATGAACAAAGTTACTGCCTTGTCATTACCCACTTTGGAAACCCTGAGAATCTTGGATAACACAGCTGCCAAGCTTATTGGATGCTCTAAAAATGAGGATCTTCCTTCAGCTTTCCTGCACAGCGTTTCTAACACAACTAGCATCATCTCACACATTCGTTTTTCGTTGTTTTCTGCTAATAGTTCCACAATAACTGGAACAAAACCTCCACTGATAGCTTTCTCCTTGTTTTTTCCGAATGGTAAAACAGCTATCAAAATGGATAATACGGTTATACTTGATTGTTTTGAGCTTTGGTCCTTTAATATCTCGGAGATACTCTCGAAGAACTCTGGCTTAAGAACTGCCATGTAAATGCCATTCACCACGTTAAATATGGACTTGAGGAGATTAACAGCTTGGATCCGAGTCTGGTTGCAAGGATACCGGATTAGTATAGAACATAGTGATCGAATCAATAGGCCATTCCTGTTTTCTGATACCATCTTTAAGGTCCCATCAGATGGCCCTAATAGACACAGCACAGACACTGCCTCTTCTATAACTATTGAGGTCGATTCACTTGGTTCCCAGATGTCCAGGAACTCGGTTTCGACCAACACAAGTGATGCTACTAGTGGAAACAAATCATCATCACCCCGACAAGTCCTGTTACCATCATTCTCTAAGAATAAGGACCTGATTTTTCTGAGTGCTCTTACCTGCAAATGAGGCTGTTTGATTTCTTCAAGAATCATGTTAAGAGGGACCGAGTGATCTTGCCTAGCCTTTGGTACAAACTTCGATAACGACTCTTGGTGCAAGTGCCAGGATTGGATCAAACGAAGAAGATTTGAGTTGGGGATCAGAAGGAAATCGGAGAGGGGTTGTTTTGTAACGGGACATATGACTTTGTTGTAAGAGAAAAGCCACGTCTCGATGCTCTCTCGATCAAAGGTTATGCCTGTGCAGATAGTAACTGGATCTTTCATTATCTGCAGAGAAATCGGGCAGATAAAAAATGGCGGCGCCACTAAACCACCCTGATCCATCGATGATTTCTTGCAGTTTCTCTTCCACAGTCCTATAACTGTAAACTAAAAATCAATAGCAAGGAATAAGTATAGAAAGTAGGAGTATTGCTTTTCCAGTTAATTCCAAGAGCACAGATATAAGGAGAGTAGAAGATAGCGTTAATAATAAAGGAGCAGTTAGCATTTGACGGTCAAAACTCATTAAAAACAAATAAACCCTCGCAAGGTGGAAAGTGCTAGGCGATAAGATTACGCGTTGAAGTTGATGAATAGATAGATACGTAATCATGTTTCTGTAATAACCTTGCAGTTGTGTGCATTGACCACGTTAGGTTTTTTAACTTGTCTGAACCGGTACTTCAACTTCTCCTTCCTGTTTTTGACTTCAGAGCTTTACGCTCCTCCGGAATCTTGACTTCAGAACCGAACCATCGCAATACCGACATGTTCGTTTACTTGGAACTGGAATAACCACGCAATAGGAATGGAAGATGCGACGACCAAAACAGAACTTTAGATTCCAACATGCTTCAAGACTTTCCGGAATGCAACCATAATTACATAATTATTTTTATTTGCGATAAAAACATTCGTTGGCATTAGGAACTAAATGTAGCTGGAGTAGTTCAGCAATCTCATCCCTTAACCAAAAGTCTCGGGTTCAAGTCTTAAGAATGAAAAAATCTCTTTGGTTAATACTTTACCTTTTACAGGTTAATCTGGTGTGAGCAAAGATTAGTCTGAAAATAGATAACTTAAAGATGTTTTCTGACCCTTTTAAAATACCTCGTGTTTAACTAAGAAAAAAAAACATTTATTGGGTTTGACAAATTAGACCGGTTTTATTAAGTAGATAACGGGTTAGTTTTGGATTGGTCGGACTTAGTAATTAAAAAACGTGGATTTGGCTAATTAATTAAAATATTGTCTTCTTAGTCTCAATCCAGTCAAACTTTAGATTAGAGATGGCAACAGCTGAACTAAGTTCAAGTCCAATATTTCTCACTTCGAGTTTAGTTCAAAATTAGACTGAACGTTTTAGACTTGATCAGATTTCGACTCTCCAATTAGATTTTGATAAACTCAAAACTAAATATTTAATATACAAAATCGTTTTATTTGTAAAATAAAGTTATTAGTAGTTTATGTGCAAATTTGAGTCATAAAGTTCGAGCCTAAATTCAGCTCGAAATTCAAAAAAAATACTTAAATATGAGTTTTATTTAAAAATTGAAAAACGATTTGAGTAAAATCTAAAACTCAAAATTTTAAAAAATTGACTTCAAATTAAAAATCGAACTTTAAGCTAAATTGAGAAATTTTAGTCTAATCCAATTTATTGTCGTTACTAACTATTATTATAATTTGTTTTTATTTTTATATGTATATATATATATATATATATCATTCTCATTATTACCAGCAAGGTTTAGGATATGTTTCGTACCGGTAGGTATCGTCAGTATGTACCGTATCGACCTAAAATTGGTATGAAATAAAAGGTCAATTGTACTAAATTTAAATACCAGTAGATATCGGACCCAGCCGGTACCGGTCAGTATTTAAAATACTAGTTGGTACCACAAATTTTAAAAAATAGAAGAACTTTTTTGCAAAAATTTTAAAAAAATTTAAACCCTCCCTCCCCCCCTTGCCCCTTCCCCCTCTTTTTTTCAAAGTTTTTTAATTAGTTATTTTATTTACTTCAATTTTTATAATTATTGTCAATTTTTAATTTTTTAAATAAAAATAAATTATTTTATTTAAATTTATTTAAATATTTTATATAACATTTACTGCTAAAGTATTAATAAAATATTTTATTTTTTAAATTAAATAATTTAAAAATTAGTATTTATAAACTAATATTTATCTTATATATTTTTAATTATTAAATCAAAATTTATTTGAAATTTATATCTTTTA
>JANZLC010000009.1:21716702-21727184 GCA_026413385.1 Erythroxylum gracilipes
ATTATATAGTAATTAATTAATTTAAATATTTTAATTAATGAATGAATTATATTTTAATTAATTATATTGTAGTTAATTAATTATAAATAATATTGTAATTAATTAATTAATTATAATATTTTAATTAATTAATAATTATAATATTTTAATTAATTAATAATTATATTTTAATTTGTTATATTTTAATTAATTATAACAAGCACACCTTTACATAACAATGATACCCATTCTTTTAGATTAGGAGAGGAATGGGTAATTACCCAAAAGTGAGTAATCAAAATAATAATTCTATAATCATAGTCACTTACCAGTTACCAAACTCAATCTTTTATCTCATACATATTCTTCTTTTTTTCATACCCACACCCTCAATCTTTAACCAATTTATGAATTCAGTTGAATTTTTTAAATTTTAAATATCTTATTTTAACTTTTGAAATTAAAAAAACTGATCTAATTTTTAAAACATTAAAATTTAGAGATTATTGTTATAACTTATCAAGAAAGTGTGTTTGTAAATGGAATATTCTTATACGACGGCTTCTGACTTTTCTGGATAGTTACAGATTTAACAATTTTTTAATTATAAGAATAAATTTTATTATATATTATAAATGAAATTTTTGTTTATAAAAATTATTTTGAGTAAATATTACTATTGAGGACAAATTTATAAATACCAAAAAATTAAGAATTTATTTAAATTTGTATAAAAACTTAAAGGCGTGGACATGCGAAAAGAACAAGAAAATGAGAAAAACGCACTCTTTTGCCGTTGGTTAGCACTTGACAATAACACTGTCTGTATGTAGACCGGACCCACGCCACTTGCACTGGCTGTCCGCGGGTGGTGCTACACGCTGTCACGTTACATGTAAATTAAAGGATCAATACGCTGTCGTATTTAGATAAAGAGAAAATCCCGAAATATGATTAAATAAGTCAGAATAAAATGCTTCTTCTTGATTAGTCTGACAAAAAGAATAAAATTAGACGCACGAGATCAGAGAGGCCATTGCATAAATAATCGCGACTATCCCCTAAAAATCAAAGGTCAGAAACTGGATAGAAATTTGAGATGGCGAATCTGTATGTGAAATGGGTGCCTCCGACGGATCTGAATCGGAACACGGAGTGGTTCATGTACCCAGGAGTTTGGACGACGTACATACTTATATTGTTCTTCGCTTGGCTTCTTGTGCTCTCCGTCTTTGGTTGCTCTCCTGGGATGGCCTGGACTTTTGTTAATCTCTCCCACTTTGCTGTATGTTTTCGATTCTCCTTTTCTCCTTTTTTGTTTAATTTATTTGGAGTAATTCTTCTTTTATTCATTTTTTGCATGGGAGATTTTGTGTTTAATCTTTGAGGGTTTTGATTTGGGATCTTTTTAATTCCCAGTTTTGAAAGTCTAGTATGGGGAGACAAGCTAAAAGTAACATCTGGAATGATTGAAATTTGAGTCAATACTGCTTTGTTTAAAAATCTGAGGACTACGAAGCATTCGTGCTTGCTTGCATTAATCCGTAAGAGTGATTGTTGCCATTTTAGTTGTTGGTAATTTGTTTCTGTATTTTTTTTTTCCTTCTATCAAATAGGTGCTATTGTGGATCTTTAAGTGATTTAGAAAGTTTATTTGCTATTAGGAGGCTAATGTGGCCGGTAATCTTGCTATTAGTACATATCATTTTGTTTGCAAATATGTGGCAACAACCTTGAATGAATTGCATCTAGAAGTAAGCATCTTAGGCATACCTGAAGTCACCTAGATGAAATCTATGGGATCCCCCAAGTGAAACAATCTAACTTGTTCAGGTCATGCATATCCATTCCTTTTATTCAATGAGCTATGTAGTTCGTGACTTCATGATTCAATTGCTTTACTGTTCCTACATTTCTTTTGCTGGTATTGATCGGCAAGATGTGTCTGTGTGGCTTTTAGTTCAATGAAGCTACGTTCAGCTGGTTTTGGCTTAAGAAAACAGCTAAATTTTATTCGGGGATATTTTTTCTAAGGTGATTCAACTTTACTCAAATCCATATAATCACAACCTTATAAGCTAAAACCTAATATGCTGCTGTCAGGCTAAATCTCTCCCCCATTCACAAGTGCTGTTTCCGGTTTATTTCATTGTGTATATTCTTATTAAAAATTGTTCAACAGTAGTTTTTCTTGAATTAATTGATTATTCTGTGAACTATGCATTAAACAAATTAGCGCGCTTTAAAAGTGTAGGTAGTCAAGCTATTTTTTCATTTCAATGCTTTATTTTGCACTGAACAATGATTAAAACATCATGCTTGACTTTCAGATCACTTATCACTTCTTTCACTGGAAGAAAGGAACTCCATTTGGAGATGACCAAGGTATCTATAATGGGTTAACGTGGTGGGAACAGATGGACAATGGAAAGCAGCTTACACGCAACAGAAAGTTCTTGACTGTTGTACCTCTGGTGTTGTAAGTTTCAATACTTGGTTTTTATCTATGTGTTTGCTTCAACCCCAATCTCACATTTTCAAGGTCATCTCAATCCTTGTTTATCATCATGCATTAAAACATGCATTCTACATTATCAGTCATGTAAGCATATCATGATTTCTTCTTTCAACTTGCCATAGAGTGTACCAACTTTATAAATGCACGCAATGAACCATGTTACAATTGAGCATTTTTTGTTGGGTCATTTTGTGAATTGTATCTGTGACAACTTGTCTACTGACGCACTGAGTTCCACAAGGATGTGGATGGTGCTTTTCTAGTTAGCTCTTGGCTATTTCTGATAATTCAATAGTTAAGTTTGGTATTTTAATTGTTATCTGTGGTATGTTTTCTTTTATCGGGTTTTATATTTGAGCATATTTATTTTATATTTGAGCATATTTATAATGCTATGGAATCTTGTTTCCATGTATTTAATGTATCAACCCTTGCTTCTATTCATCTTGAGATTACTAATAATAGTATGCTGTTCTTCCTTGCTGGTTCAATAGTTGGGATTAATATCTCTAGCAGTGAGAACTTTTCTTATTGGCAAAAACCTGCGGAAAAAGTAGTGTTTCGTTGCTCATTAGGATACTTGATATTTCCTTGATTCACAAGTGCATAATTTCGATCTAGTGTATTCTTCCCCTGTTCTAGGGGAGTCTTGGTGAACTGTTGTGGACATTTTGTTTTAAGAATGAGAGAAACAGTGAGGCTAGGTGTGGGACAACTTAACCCCCAATTAGAAAACAGGACATCCGAAAAGTTTCAGGTATCATGTACAAAAAGATTGTCTGTCGGTACAACATTGTTTTCTTGAATTAGATTGTTTATCTCTGACATGTGGGTGCATTTTTTCTGAGTTTGGTTTTGTTCATGGTTTGGCCGATAGAGTTTACACTTGCATTTACCTGTACTAGGTACCTGATAGCTTCACACACAACTGACTACCAACATCCGATGCTCTTCTTCAACACTCTTGCAGTGTTGGTCCTTGTTGTTGCCAAGTTCCCAAATATGCATAAGGTGCGAATCTTTGGAATAAATGGAGATACGTGAGTTGGGCTTACTGTTTAAACTCACGTTTTATAGCCCCTGATCCTTCTGCAATATGCGTAAAGGTTATATGCTTGTATAGAAGTTGGAAGTTGAAGGATATTGAATCTGTAATGTTTTTGGGCGAATTACTCTTTTAGAAAGTATGCATAGACTTTGAAAAAATAAGTGTATCTGAGTTATATTTGTACAGCTGGAAATTGTAATAAGCTCTGAGGTCTGGTTTATCACATACTGCTTTTACTATCTTCACTGATCAGTAACATGTGAGTACAATCATTTTGATTACAACAGCTGATTTATGCTTTGTTTTTTATTCACTTTTTCAATTGAGAGTCGGTTTTCATGAGATGTTATTTATTCAATTGTCTAGTGCTGGACTGGACTTCTTTGCTGAAGACTACAAAGCCATATGGTCGGTTTTCATTTTGGTCAATAACAGTATGAGGCTTAAAAACTTACTTGCACAAGACTGCTTCATATTGAAAACAAAACTGCAGTTTCATAAAGTGCAGAGTTCATTAACCGATTTAGATGGAGAATTCTTATGCAGCTGCACCGGCTGTCATGATTGAACTTCAAAAAGTATATGCAAGCACATATTTGAGAGGACGTATTAAATTCAATTCAATAAAGGAAGGACTTTGCAAAAAGGCATAACAGGTTGGTATGAATCGGTGCCACCAAAAGCTTATCATTGAGGTGGCCCAACTGTCTCAATCTTCAGTGGATGAAGCCATTCTCTTTTTTGGTTCTCTTTTCGTGTGAACCAAGTTAGCTTTTGTTTATATACATGAATTTACGTCCAAATATTCCGTTTCTTCTCCTTTTTGACCAATTCGTTTATCACAAGGTTGGAGGCAAGAACCACTTTAGATGTCTGCCTGAGAGACCTTAAAATCTGCCTGTTTTGTTATGACACAACCTTTGGTCAAAAAGTATAATGTATGCGACCCCCTATGGACACCCATGTTCAATTTGTTTATAAAAAAATTGGTGTCTTCGTAAGGTCAAGGGCAAGACTTGGAATTCCCTTATAAACAACTAAAAGATAAAAAGAAAAAACAGGAATCTTAGCCGTGGTTTTAATTATTTTAAAAGTATTTATTATTTGTAAGTGACAATTGTTGTTAGTATTGTAATTTGATTTCATAATAATTTTGATTAAGGTCTCTAAGGGTCATGTAATTGAAAAAAATCACGTCTTTTGACAAATTTTCAAGTCAAGTAAAAGAATCACAATTCATCTAAAATCTTGAATAAAAATAATTGGTTGATTGTTAAAATAAATTAAGATTTATAAATATTATTTGATTCGAATTTAATTTATTAAGTAATTCATAAAAAATATATGATCTACCAATTATTTGACAATTTTTCATACAGAAAATAAGTGTTTATATGTTGACCAGCATATTTAAAATCTGAGCTATAATTAACCTTTATTTATCTTTGACCACTTACAAAATTTGTTAAAATTTATTAGTGAAATATTTCACGAACCTCATAGTCTTAATAAGAAAAGTCTTTCTCAATTTATAAGTGTAACAATGCCATCGTACTTTGGTAACATTATTCCTGAAATAACCTGTGCTAGTTCTTATATTATAAAATTAGTAATTTTAATATTTCAAAATTGTTTTTTTAAAGTGTAACAATGCTAAAATAGTTTTTGATAAATTTAAAATAAAAATATCATTGTGACCTGCATCACATTCCGGTCAAAGATAAAATAAACAGCGCAAAATGGAGACTTCCATGTGTTTGTATAGGATTCTCAAAGAAGGAGATGATAATCACTTTAGCTCGCTTGCCCAGAGGAATGTTTGAGGGTCCCAAGAGAGGTGGGCTTGTCAGATTTTTCCAAGTTTTTCTAATATAAAAAGACTCCGTATGTATGCAAGGTGATGAAACAACGTTAGGGTTAGTTCTCTAAATTGGGTGGACGACTTCATAAAGCGAAATTAGGTGAGGTTTTAGTTGGAGCAGGTAAACTGGTTTTGTAAGTGCATGATCCCTGGATTGCCTCAGAAATTGCATCCAGAGTGAATTGAAAGTTTCTGTAAGATGGGACATGTCTAAAAGCATTTGTTCCAGGGGGAAAGTGCATTGATGGCCTGAAGAAGAATCTCATCTACTGACATGAATAACATGTCAGACCTGACACACCACACTGGTTCTGGGAGAAAAAAAAGTAAAAAAGAACCTTCAACAGTAACCACATAAGTTCACTGACTCACGAAGAACATTGTTCTTTGAAGCGTCCAAATCTAACCGAAGCAACTCACACAACTTATACAATACTGCAGGTGTTATATCCCCGATTGAAGAATTTATGAATACTGAGAATCCAGACTATTCACATCTTCTTCTATAGATTCCTTTTCATTTTCACACCATTGTATGCTTTCCAAGAACCCCCTTTTGAAACCAAACCAAATGAGCTCCAGCTTTTATAGTTTATACACTGCTTAGAGAGGACAGAGGAGATGTATATACCCATATATAAAGCAAAGAACCCATTTTATATTCTATATGTTAGTTGTCCTGAACCTGAACAATTCTGAACAAAGTGACCATGTGCAAAAGAGCAGAAGAAAAGGGGGCAAAAAAAAAAAAAAAGGCAAACCAGCTACTTCAACCTTGATCAAGATTTTTCCTTTATTTTACCACGATCCACCACCAACCATGCCGTTCCAATATCCACCTGATGTTCCTTGGCCCTTGTTCTGATCAACTTCATTTGGACTCGATAGCTGTTTCATTCCTCCAAAAGGAAACGGAATGTTCCTTCCTCCATTTTCCTGATGACTACCACTGTATCTATTTTCAAGGCCAAGTCCATCAACGGAAAAACCAAGACTTGGTTTAAACTCTTGCAATTGCAGAGGGAACCCTGAAGAATACAGTGTGTGTGAATCAGGCATCGGTGCTGGGATGAAAGAACTTAGACCCCTTGAAGTGATTCCGGTCCTTAACAGCTCGAGAGCTGAAAGATGAGATGAATTGTAGGAAGAAGAAGAAGGGGAAGTGTTGTTATGATCTTTGCTGGCTTCAGTTTTTGGGAGTTCAACATAATGAGGTATTAAACCTTGAGTAGGGAACCCCAGATTAAGATCTTGGCCTTCATGGGCCTTAGGGTTTTGACGGGAAGAAAACTGAGAGAGGCTTGGTGGGTTTAAATCAGGGATCTTTGATGATGCTTGTGAAGACGATCTCTTGTTCTTTCTTGAACCTCCACCGACGGGAACATTTCTTAGTGACCCTCCTTCCGTCCAATACCTTCTACAAGTTTTGCAGAAGTACCTTGGTTGTGTAAGACTGTAGTTGTTGTAGTAACAAAACTTGGTGTTAGTTGAGTTACATCTTGGACAGTTCAATTGCTCTTGTGGCCTTGCTTTTCTATCTAACACAGGCCTTGTGCAAGTATCGGATCCCATTTCTTCCATAGGTTTTGCCACTTTAATATCCTGAAAACCCTAGAGAGTGAGAACCAATAATAGAACATGAAAATTTTAATCTTGTTTAAGTAACCACACAATTTCGCGTTTTATTTCATCACTAACTATAAAGAACAGGAGAGAAAACTCAGAAAAAGAGCAACGATAATAACAAACGGCAACTTTTCTCTCTTCCTTTATCAGTTCTTGAATAAGCAAAAAGGTGAAGGAAGAAAAAGTGCAGTCCTTTGATGGTTTCAACTTTCAACAAACAAATTTAACTTTATCTTTCCAAGGCCATGCACTTTCACCATCCATGAACATCTCAAGTAGAGAACAAGAAAAAGAAAGCAGAATATGATCCATGTTAACCTTTACAAGTTCTCAGTAACTAGAAGAACAACAAAACATAAAACGTTAACCCACCTGTGGCCATGAAGCAGCATCCATGAATATAATTCAGAAGAGAAAGGAAACAAAAGCAACTGATGACTTCAGATAAAAAAGAAAAGAGAGAAGGATTTCACCTCCTTTCCTTTGTCCAAAGCAGGCCTTTAGTGCAGGAAAAGGAATGTGTTTTGGATTTGACCGTGTGTTGGCTTTATGCGCTAGACTCACTTTAAGCAGATGAAAAAGAGGGAAAGAGTTGAGCATTAAAAAGTTGAGAAGTGGAATATTTCTAGGAAGGGAGGAAGGAAGGAAGGTGAAGAAAGGAATTCTTTTTGTCTGACGTTTACATTTTCCTTTCACTAATCCCTACACTAGTTAAATATTTGTTGTGGGTGGAATCATGAGTGTGTACGTGCTGTGGTGGGTTTAACCTTTTTGACCTTGTAATGGTGATGCCTTAGTTTTTGATTCTTGTTCTTCCTTCCATCTTGCCACACTAGCAGCTCTCTAGTTGCTCTCTTCCTCAGGACCACACATGATGAGAAAGAAAAAAGAAAAACAAAGTAGGGTTTTGGTTTTGTTTGGTCCATCAAAAAGATAAGATCTCATTATCATTTCTTTTTTCTAACTCACTCTGCAATTTGTCAAAAGATCCTTCTTACTGTGTAGCCAACTTTTTCCTGCTTTTGGAGGCAACTTCCTGTGCTTTGCTTGCCCAATAATTAAACCACCCAACCCTTTGTAATTTGCATATACAGTCCTTGTAGAACTAGATAAGAGAATAGTAACTTTAATTCAGATTTTAAAAAATGAGACTCTACAATACTCAAGTACACGTACTCATGAGAGGGGCAGGAAGTGAGTATCGGAGGAGGAGAAGGTGAAAGGAAGAGGAATGAGGCCGACAAGAGCCGACAAAAGCGAAAGTCGTGGGACCCAAATAGTGTCCTTTTCTATTCTGGTGACGGTGACAGCTTGACATTAGTAATCAGTTGGTGTGTTTTTACAAGTTGTTTAGGGTTCGCACCCTACAGAATCTCACTGCCAACCCCGTCATCTCTTCTTTTCCTTTACGTTGCTTTCTGCTCTTGTTTTCTTTTCTCCGCTATTCAATCTTTATAGACCAAGCCTCCATGCTTATACCCTTCTTTCGATGTGACTCGGGTTGTAATTTCCACCATGCAACTCAACTGAAACTGAAACATCCTATAGCTAGTTCTGGACAAACCTCTGAAGGTGCAAACTATTTTTTGTTTCTTCCTTTTTTGGCTTTGTTTTCATTAAAAGTTTCTGATACTGTTACAATCATTCACTTCTGTTTCAATCCCTAAACCCATCTTTCTGTTCTGTTACATGAAACTCTTTCTTATTCTTCAAGAAAACGTTCAGGAGAGACCTGTAAGATTGGAATGTCTTGTAACTCTCCTTGTTTGGTTGAAGATGGTGATGGTAACGCAGCATCGACAGTACTAGTCCTACCCTGGATTGGGATATCACAAGAAAGTCAAGTCGCCATCTTGCAAATCCTTCTTTGTTAAGCCGTAGTCAGGTCTGATTCGACCTATCAAGAATTCTCTTATCAACTTTTCCCTGCTATTTTTCACTTTAAAAAACTCGGAACCATTTGAAAGAAGAACAGTACAGGTTGGCTTAAGATAGACTTCACCTTACATTTCGACTGAAACGTAAAAGGAACCAAAAAGGAATGTTCAAACAAACCAAGAGGAACAAGAACTGCGAGAAGCAATGATTCATTTAGGGAGATACATATATAGAAAACGTCATGGGAAGAAGTTCGCTGGGTGTGGATTAGATACCACTGTAAGTGAAAGTATTTTGATGGCGATGTGCTCATTAACTTACGTGCAAAATATGGGAGATAGCTGGTGGTGCAACCCACGTCAAGTTTAAAGACACTTTGGATCCCATTTTGAACCAATCCTGTGTCTGTTCTTACTTTGGAATCACTCCCCTTTAGGTCTCTCATTGGATCCCTAACACAAAGATGAATAAAAACGTGTTTGAGTTGGGTGTTGTGCAATCAAATTTCAGGTACATTTAGAACATGTCATCTCCATTAATTTCGAACTATTTTAGCATAATTTCTATATTAATAAATTGTAATAATTTACAATTCTTATATTTTAAAGTGGATTTACTTTAAGAAATTTTAGAAAAACAAAAACATCAAATCTTCAAAAAAAATTTGAAAAAATTCGTTTAATTGCAATTTTTTAAATTTGTTTTCTTAAATTTTTATTAATGCAACGTAAACATTACAAATTAAATGTTATTAATATGATAACTCAACTTAACTCTTAAATTCAACTCGAATCAATTAAATTCAACTCGAATCAATTAAATTTAACTCAAATTTATAATTTTTTAATTAGTTCGATTCAAGTTTAATCGTCAGTAGCATTTGATTAAACTATATATGATAGAAATGCCGCATGTATTTTACCATTATTTTTTAATTGACGTTTAACAGAAAGAGTATTTTTGAAAATAAAAATAAGGTTTTTAAAAATTTTTAAAAATCAATAATTAAAAAAAGCTAAAATTAGATTTTAAAATTTTAATTAAATTATAATAGATAATTTGATGGAAACGGTCGGCATAAGTTGATAAAAGTTCTTGCAGGTACACGTAACTTGTCGTGATTAACGCTTAGCCTAATTTTTCCCGGTGGGCCAATTCAAAAGGCTTATTACAATATCGCAAGTCTTTGTTTCAATAGTGACGAACCGAAGGCTTGCCTCTTAAGGCCTACCAAGATTGTAGGGTAAATCCTGAACTTGGTATTGCAACGAGGTCACGAAGCCCAAAGTGCCCTGGTAACTGTTAAAGGTGACTCTTCAAGTACATATAAAAAAGACATTGAAAATATCTAACTAAAGTAAAGTTCCTTACTTTTAAATAAAGGCCTGTTTGAAAATCAACTTATTGCATTAGCTGTTAGCTAATAGCTGATTAATTAACAGATTGCATTAGCTATTTGTTATAGATATTTGGTAAAATTAGCTATTTAGTATTAGTTGTTTATGTGTAAAATGACTTATAAGAATATTCAACAAAATAATAAGATATATAATATTCATACGCTTATAATTT
>JANZLC010000009.1:21748325-21758377 GCA_026413385.1 Erythroxylum gracilipes
TTATTTCTAATTGATTTATGTTTCTTTTTGTAAATGATAATACTATTATATTTTCAAGAATTATAGTATGATGAACATCATTTTTGGTAATTATGATGGACATTTTTTATTGATTAGAACGACTTAATGTAATTTATAATTTATGTAATTTTATTATATACAATTAATGTGAAATTTTTTAATAATATTTGATTGGTATATATATTTAATTTTAGCTATAATGATAATTAATTAATTTAAAAACATAATGTATTAGATTATAATTATTACATATAATAGTATACTTACAAAAAAATAGAAACATGATAATAAAACCAAACACGTTTTTGTTTTCAGTTTTTATTAGAAATTTCAACCAAACAGGTTTTTGTTTTCAGTTTTTATATTACAAATCTCAACCAAACAGGTTTTCATTTTTTTAAGGAAAAAAAAACCAAAACCAGGAAACAGAAACCAAAAACAACAACAGAAAAATAGAAGTGGAACCAAACGCCCCCTTAATGAATTTGCTTTGATTCAAAAAAAAAAGTATTATCTCCAAACAAATCAGACCTTTTTCTTTTTAATATGGATGTTAAAAAAATCAAACTCAATTAAATGCTTCCTCTAATCTGTCTAATGTTATAAATTTACATATAAAGTAATCTTATATTAAAAAGATATATAAAAATAAAATGAGTTATCATTCACAACTTATATTATTTTAAAATTTTGGGTTAAGATATAATATATTAATTATATGTGAATTCAGTTTAACTTAGTTCAATTTTTTTTTCAAACCCTTTCATAACTCTTTATTGGTTCACAAAATTTGAATAGAGATTTGTGAACTTAAGTCAAATTAGTGATGATTAATTAACTCAAATAACGTTGTATTAATTATGAGTTAAAGGAGAGTTAATTTGATATAGATGAAAGCTAGTTCGATATAGATACATTTGTTTAGCCGATTTAACCGTAAAAATCTTGAATTATTCAATTTTCAGTTTAGTTTTTGACTTTTTGGATTAATTTATTTTAATAATTTTGGTTGTTAATCAATTTATTGATTAATTGATCAATTTTTGTAAATTAATAAGTTCTTATAAACTAAAATTAATTTAATAATATTTTTTCAATTAAACTTTAAATTCTTAGATATATAAGGACAATATCTTTTAATCATATTTCAATTATTTAATTTTATTTAATCTTTAGCCAGTTTTATGACGAATCGGTTTAACTTCTAGCCCATTTTTTAAAACATTGGTAATTTAACATTAAAAAAAGATAGGAAATGAGTTATATACGATTCTTATTTAAGATATAATATCTTAATTATAATAAGATCGTAAATTAATTCAATTCAAATTTAATTTAATTTAAAGTTGCAAAATATTTTAGATCTAGTAATTATAAAAATTAGATTAACTTGATTTAAAGTTAACAAATCAAATTATATTAAATCCAAATTTAAGATTCTTTTGAATTTAATTCATATAATCTGATCTTATCAATCCAATGATGCATTTAGGCCAACTTTGCCACGTTGCAACTTCATCGCCGTTTTTGTTCTGTAAAATGCTAACTTGTTTCACGGATTTTTATTTTATACCCCAAAAAGCTCTGGCAGGATATAGCGAGCACAGCAATGGCAGGTCAATGTCCATGGAAGCAGCTGATTCTGAGCGCATTAGAGTCAAACGCCCACGTTAAACACTCGTCCTACTTCCAAATGGTACGTTTACGGTGCCCATTTGTAGGATTTAGTTTATTCATAGAAGGGACACGATATGGCAAGGTTTTGGTTAATTGTGTGTGTGTGTGATTTTGAGGGTTTCAGGCAACAATTGGGTATAATGGGAGGCCTTCAAACCGCACTGTTGTTTTCAGGTTCTCTTTTACTCTCACGTCTCCTCCATGTCTCTGTTTTTGTGTGAAATTTATTGATGGGGATTTTAGAATAAAATTTTGGTGACTTTTGCAGGGGATTTGAAGAGAACAGTGATAAGATTCAAATCAACACAGATTCTAGAACTCGCAAGGTTCTCTTTTCTTCAATTTTTGCTCTTTAACTGCTGCCACTTAGTTTTGATCTTCCTGCAAACTTATATAGCTTTTGTTTTTACTTGATTGTTCAGATTGATGAGCTAAAGCATTGTCCATTTGCTGAGGTGAAATGCACATGCCAACAATTTTATTTAGTACCTTTCATCTGATAGTTGCTGTGGTGGATTTCGTTTACATGGTGGAGCGTATTTCAGAATTTGGTTGTTTCTGTCATTATATGTTTGAGTTGAAACGTAATTTCACTTTGTTGAAGATATGTTGGTATTTCACTGATTCTTGGGAGCAATTCCGGATCACTGGAAAAGTTGATGTTATTGATTCTTCGAACTCTGATCCTGCCAAGCTTCAGGTATCTGTGACTACCTTCATCTGTGATTCGTCCAAATTTATGAGGGAGGAGTTCTGATATAACTATACTGTAGAAAAGTAGAAGTATGATTTTTCTAAAGAACTTTTGTTGAAGCTTAGATGCTGATTAAAGGAATTGCTATTACATATATGCCGGTTTCTAAATGTCTATCTATCCTGATTACTAAGAGAAAAATGAGAGAACAATAAATTAATAGCTCTCTGATCCTATCTTGGTAGTCCGTTAAAGATCATATCTTCTGTATATTCCAGACATGGGGGTCCCAATCCCATCTTGGTTTTGATTGTTTAGGATAATGTAGAGGGATTTCCTGCTTTGGTTGCCAGTTTTTACCTGTCTTAACTCAGCTGGAACTTGGTCTATTTTCTTCTGAACTTTTGTCGTCAATTATGTAGCAAAGAGAGAAATCTTGGTTTGCTAGTTCTGTAAGATCAAGACTGCAGTACTTGGGGCCTAATCCAGGTCTTCCTTGTCTAAGTGACAAATCGCCACATGAACTCACTCTTGATCCTTCATCAGGTCCAGTGGCAACATTTTGTCTATTGCTTTTAGATCCAGATCAGGTTGGTTTAAACTCAGACAACATGTCTTTATCATATTTCATCTCTTTTTCTTCTGACTTCGTTGAAACATTCAATTTCCAGGTTGATTACTTGAACTTGAAGGCTGACAAGAGGATAATGTTTGCCTTGAAACAAAGTGCTGACGGAGAAATGCATTGGTATGAAGAGAGGATCAATCCTTGAGCTCACCCTACAGGAGTTAACATACATTCTTTTTTGGTCATATAAGGACTTGACCACTAGACAATGGGGAAACTTGATCACCATGTTTTTAGCTTGACTGGTTTGTTACAACTCCCTCTCTTCGTTTCCCCATTGTCATGATGATGTTTATCAGAAGTATTAATCTTTTTGGACCATCGATCATGATTAAGGATCAGAGAGGTATTCTGATTGATTTTCCCGGTGAATGATCATGAAATGTACTTTTGCGATGAAGGGAAGGACTGGATGGCTTTTTTTTGTTTCCACATTTTTAATATGGATAGATACACAAGTTCCAAAATTTGTTCAACACTTTGTTGCTGAATATATCAAACTTATATTCGTTTTCTATTCCGTTATAGAGTTTCTGGGTGCTGCTTCCCTGAGTAGACCTAATATTGTACTATATTACTACCAATCCTTTGTTAGCGGTCTTAATTATGTACCAAATTGCAAAACCTTCCAAGGATTCTTTTCTTTTCTCTGTAAATTCATTCTTTTGTCATTGATTTTTTATTACTCATCCCTGTCAATCACATGGCTAATGGCTTAGGTCCAAAGAGAAAAATAGAATAGACACTATGTATTATCTTCTCTTTTCTCCCCCTCTGCAAGTTTGCAGATTAGCAAAGAGCCAAATGTTATCGTACAAGCATGACTATTTCTTCGAACCTTTCTGAGACCTGTCCAAGATCAAATGCGCCTTTCCTATGGGTCGGAACTTAACCGACAGGGAATCATAGGCTTAGGAGGCAATTAATGTCTCAGGAATAATCTGATGATCCTACGATAAGATTTGGCCTGGACCCTGGTGATGTTTGAAGTTAGTTACTTTCTAGTTTACTGAACCAATATTAAATTAAACTGTTTCACCCCTTTTTATTAACTATTTCGATCTTCAGTTTTTGCACCCACAAATTGTTCAATCAGAAAGGGGAAGAAAAGCAAAGTGTACTGCACACTTGAGCCAAAATATTTCTGAATTGGACATCGAGTACAAGAGAAACACATCTGATTAAATTTCTTCCAGTTTGACTAATAATCCGAAACTAAGGTTTAATTATCAGCAGTGAGGCAGGTCTGCAGGAGGATGAGGCAGTGTCTCCAGTTGTCCCACACCGTTCTTCACTATCAGCGCCGTTGCTAATCCCCATGATTGGTGTATATCAAAGTGACAATGCAAGAACCAGACCCCTATGCATATCAAATGAATGTACTTAAAAGCAGTACATAGCCTACTAAACCATTACGTAGTATTTCATTGATCTGAGATTGTTTTTGGAACAGGATCCTTACCTGGGTTGTCGGCAACGAATCGAATAGCCGCCCATCCACCGACCGTAACTGCAATTGTGTTCATTTTTGGAGGGTCTACTAGATCGAACTGTGCTGATTGAGGGTTATAATTACCGTTACCAAAACCAACAACGTAGAAGCTGTAACCATGAAGATGAATGGGGTGGTTGTCAGTGGTGACAGTTCCAGTGTTCTGCAAAATCATTTGAACCCTCGAACCATACTCAACCACCTTGGTCCTAGTCCCCTGCATTGAGTTTGTATCAAAAGGGGCATTGTTAGGTGCTCCATTGACGAAGTCATAGAACCTAAGAGGAGCTTCAGGGAAATCTTCAGTGAAATAACCATCGAGTCCCTTATAGTAAGCTTCCAACACTGAAACTGTAGGTTTCACGAAGCTGAAATTGTTCATGGAAGCAGCGAATGTCCCGTTATTAAGTCCCTGACAATTCTGCTGTGGTGTTCTGGACTGACACTTATTCACATTCAGTCCAATGGTGACGAACAGGTTGGTGTCGATTTCTCTTGGAACGTCAGAAGCAGTGCTCAGGCCTTTCAGGCCACTCATGATTGTCTGAACAGCCAAATTATCGTTAAAGCTAGGCAATCGAGCTGGGGATGTTAAGCTATTAGGCATAATACCTAAATACTGAAAGTAGCCAATGGATGAGATAGTCTGGAATGGTAGACCCCGAGCTGACATGTAAGGTCCCATGGCCATGGAGTATTTTCCGACTGGTTGATCGGCGGTGACAAGAACGTTCATGGTCTGTCCGGGTCCGAGCATGACATGGTCAGCGGTAAGTGGTTTAGTATAGCCAGCGTCAGCTTCGACGATTGTTAATTTGTGGTTAGCAATTGTAAAGAAGTGCTCCGAGTTTAAGCCTGCGTGTATCAACCTCAGCAAGTAGGTTTCCCCTGCGACTACGTCTATCTTGTAAAAATCTGAAATTCGTGCGAAACGTAGAGACATAATAAATTATTATTATTTCAAGGGTTTATTTTTAAATTTTTTTTTCAAGATTTACTAATTTTACAATTTTAATCTAAAAAATAAAATTAAATACTCCAATTTTTATTTTTTTCCAATTTAGCCTAAAATTAATATATGCTACTGACTTAACTTGCTATATAAATCAGTTACTAAAAATCTATACAAATTTAGAGATGACAACGAGTTGACCTATAGGCCTAAATTTAAGTATTTTTAATAGACCAGTGTATAAACTAAATTAGGTCCAAACCAGTCTAAGGTTCAATTTTTCTAAACAAAACGATTAGGTATTTTTAATAGACCAATCCATGAACTAAATTAGGCCTAGACCAATATGAGGTCCAAGTTTTCTAAAAAAGTTAGGCCTCAGGTAAGTCTGTCCAACCCGAACTTAATTAAAAAAGACATTCTTTTATGCTTTTAATTTTAAAAAAAATTAGCAAAACTGACCAATCTAAGGTCCAACTTTTCTAGAAGAGTTAGGTCTCGGGTAAGCCTGCCCAGCCCGAACTTAATTAGAAAAAGACATTTATACTTTTAATTTTAAAAAAATTAGCCAAACCGACCAATCTAAGTTCCAACTTTTCTAGAAGAGTTAGGCCTCGGATAAGCCTACCCATCCTAAACTTAATTAAAAAAAGACGTTTATACTTTTAACTTAAAAAAAATTGGCCAAAACAACCCATACATCGATCCATTGCCATCTTTATACATATTCATACATGCAGATTATTTGAATTTAAATCAAACTTACTATTTAGTGTTGAGTCTGACATGTAGATTATTTGTATTTCATATAAAATAAATTCAACTGAATTAACAAAAATCGGAATCTCTCACCGTCGGCAGAGCAAACGTAGTTTGGGCCAGGGTGACCGTTGATCGTAAATGCATCAGCAGGAGGAGGACCTCGTCCGCTAGCTATAACTTCTTGTTGAAGCTGCACAGCATCTTGGTTCCAGTACTCCCCTGAAATAGTTCATTAAGTTTCACAAAACTGAAATGATTTAAGACCGTAACTCTCATGAGTTTAGGATACCTAGGATTACGATGTGCTCCTGGTAAGGGAACTTAAATGGGTATGGGACTCCTATCGTTGGGTACACAATAAGAGCACCGTACACAGTGGCTCTAAGCCATGAAACATGAGCATGCCAAAAGAAGGTGCCCCTCTGGTTCACCATGGTGAACTCGTACGTGAAACTTTGACCAGGTTGAATCGGGCACTGGGTTACGTATGCTGGTCCATCGAACCAACATGAAAGTATTTGCCTCACACCGTGCCTGAAACAGCCAACCGTAATAGTGTAATACCATACAATTATAGGGTAAAGATACCTATTCCTTTTAATGCTTAAGAAAGTTAGGGGTGTATTTGATTCCGATGACATATATTGCCACAGAAATGTCAACTTTCAAGTTTCTCTGCACATACCAGTGAATAGTGGCATTGTGGGGTGACTCGTTAGTAACTTGAACGATTATTCTATCGCCTTCTTGAGCATAGACGACAGGTCCCGGATACATATCGTTGACCACCACGATTTGCCTGGAGTTGCATAGTTTGTAAACCCACTTGCTTTGTATCTGTAACTTACAGGCATCACCATTAACAACTGATCAGCGAAGTCAATAAATACAAAAAGTTTGAAAGAAGAGTAGAAAATGAAAACCTTGAAGTCATAAAACCGAGTTGATCCGCCTGCAGGCCATTGTGCAGTGGCATGGAGAGAGTAGTAACAAGCCAAGAAGAACAAACGTAACCAGAAAAGGAAAGAAGTGGGTTGATATGCCATGTTAAGGTAGTAGAAGAGAAGATGAAGTTATCTGAGGGGACTGCACAAGTAGTAATGGAGTGAGTGAACCTTCAAGGTTCAAGAAAAAAACCCTGAAAATGTCTGAGTTTTGGAAATCTTCGATCCAAGATGGTCTGTGTCCATTGGCATGAAGTGTTCACTTCAGGTTTACGCTTCAAACATGACCTACATAACAGTATCCCAACTTAAATAAACACTTCCCCAGAGTCCACACAGACAGGCCATCATCATCGAGCTTTTTCTGTATTCTAAAAAGTCTACAATGTCTGAATTATATATGGATTACTCCATATCAATCCATTTGAAGCTTCAGAGTTCTTACTCTGTATATATTATTAGGATATGATGATTTCATGTTCAACTTTCTGTGAAACGAGCAGAAATAACTAATTTAAATCAATGTAACTAAAACATAATTTTACAACGGTTTGAGTGAGTCAGAGTGGCCTATAAGTCCTATGAAGAGTTGACCTTTTAATTAGTTTAAACTAAAATCCAAATGCTATGTGATAACTAACCTAAATTGACCAATTAAAAGCTTCCTAACTAATATATCCGTAGCTTGTTTTCCTATAGCCTGAAAGCATAAAATTCCACATGACTAACGGGGTGTTTGGAAATTTTCAAATTGAATTTATTAACGAATTGGATTCAATTATATTAATGAGATTGAATTGAATTCAATTTACACTGTTTGAAACAAACCCAGTAATATTATAATTGAATTCAGTTACACTGTTTGGAACACAATCAAAATGAATTCAATTATTTCATATGATATTTTTACCTTTGACTAAAAAATAATCTTATTAAATAATAAACATTCACACTTACATAAAGCAAGTTATAAACATCAATTTCATTATAAGTAATATCATCAAAAAAGTTTATTATTAAAATGAAAAGAAAAAATTGATTGCAAATGACTATCACTCTACCCATCCCACTTTTTACATTCAATCTCTCTTAATTTATTTTAGATGGCTATGATTTTTGGTGAAGAGGTAGAACAATGTCTTATGAGTCTAATGGTTCAAGTCTCAAGTCATTTAGAGGTCGGACGAAGAAGATATAGCCAAAAAACCAAAGGATGTTCATCAGCCTTAAACTTTCAACATGCATGATTGCAATTTTCCCATAAAAATCGGAAAGTTGTGATCGATCGCGACTTCCCTCAATCAATGGAGAGTTGAGAGTTGAATAACTTTTGATCTAGAATTCCAAAAATTTCAAATTTTAAATAAATGGAAAGCTAACAGAAAGATCTACAACTTTCATGAAGATAATTTTGTCAAAATCTTCCTAGATCAATGTAGTTTAATCAAGGAAGTTTTAGATCAATACTAACTTCTCTTTTTCATTCACTGTGTTTCTTTTTCTTCCAATAAATACTACACCTCAACTTTCATTTTTACTTTTTTCTATTCTATTTCCATTCAAGTCATCTACAACACATTCATAGTACCCCTAATTATGCAAGTTTACTCAAAAATTTCAAAATCATCAAAAACTAAATATCAGTTATTCAACTCTCCATGTTCTACATTTCACCATTCTCTACATTTCAACCTTTTTGTACATGTGTGCGAAATATTCAAATTTATGTGTGTGTATGCTAACAATATGCATAAGTGAAAAAAATGCAATTTTCTTAATCTCTCATTGATCTCACATGTACCATACTTTTGGGTTCTAACTCTTAATATGGGGACGAGATGTTATAAACGAGCAATAGTTCTTTTGCATTGACAACTACAAGACACTATCAAATTTTAAAATTTCACTCCAAATTACATAATCTCATAACAAGTTTAACATGTCTTCCTGTGATAAGGAGACATAAGATCGTTATATCAGAAAATTGAATAAAAACATTCATGCTTGCATAGAGCAAGTTACATCATCTATAAAGTTCCATACTTAAATAGAGCAAGCTATAAAAACCTAACACCAACCTATCTTCCTAGACAACCAATCTAAACATAGTTCAACTGGACATGCAAAAACACACCAATAAAGTTAGGATGCTCTACAAGCCAATCAACTGCATCCAAGAGAACACATCCTTCCAATCTTAATTCTTTCATTGTGTCAAATATTTTCTCCTCTTTTCTAACACGAGGATTTGTGGCTACAATAGCTTATGCAATTTCTTTTATTACATTGGATATAACTTGTAATTCCGAAGAAATTTGACCTTCCACTCGTGCTTTTCTTTTCTTACTCGTGTAGGATGGCTTTAACACTGAAGGAGTTTATGATGAGGGAGCTTGAGTTGTTGGTGTTATTGGAGTACTCTCGCTCTCAAAGGGATAAAAACTCTCTAAATGAACCTCATTATTTGCTTGCATATTATCAATGTCCTCAATATTTATATCCCACCTTTCCTTTTCCCATCTTTGAACCTTCTCCTTTGCACTTTCAGCTTTAGATCTGGTAGCTCTATCTTTCTCATAGATCGCGCGAACAAGGTCCAAATTAGGTAAAGGCTTCCCTCAAATATGTTCCACCTTTTCGTTAACCTATCAATCAAAATACAAGAAACTATGTCAACAAACTTCATGCATAAAAAATAAATACAAATATAAAAAAATTAACTATATAAGTATTAAATAAAATACTTGTATCAAACTTTGCCACACCTCTGGAATAGCTTCAAATGTCTTGGGAACATCATTCCATCCAATTCCACTTTTGCCATCAAGAAATATTGCCAAATGCATTTCTTCCCTTAAAGTTCTCAACCGATTTACAATTTT
>JANZLC010000009.1:21769422-21788514 GCA_026413385.1 Erythroxylum gracilipes
CTATTGCTTTCCAGTCAACTCCTTTGAAAGGATCTCTGGGTTCTTCAGTTCCCATTACTATCGGCAATAATAGGTTAAAGCCCAATCCAGAAATCCGCAGCTGCAGATCAGTTACAGTATAAGCAAGAAGCTTTTTTCAAAGACAAACCACCGCAAAGACTCCAACGATTAGAGAAGGCATATGCGAAATCAGCTCATACCCAAATCAGTCAATATCCAAAGCATCTCAACCACTTAAAAGAGTTGATAAATAAGAAAAAAAACCGTCCAAATCAATCATTACCTTAATGTTAAAAAATCTGAAACAATACGGTATGAAACACAATATTTTACCAGTGGAATTGACAGTGGCTTGGAGACGACGGAGAGCCGTGCCGAAGGAGAATATGGCAGCAAGAGGTAGAAGCAGGGTTTAACACTAAACGCCCCGTTTAGACTTTGTGTAGTGGCAAAACGGTAATTTTCTAGGGAGATATGGACAGGTAGGTACATTCCACTGTGACCTGACCCACCTTAGTGGAGATCGTAAAACCTAAGATAGATCAGTTTCAGCTATTGCAGAGTTCTCGATTGGGAGTTCAGAGAGATCAGTTTAAGCTCTTGTAGAGTTCTCGATTGCGAGTTCTGATATGGATTTTGTGTCTCTGTTTCTTCCATTTTTCGTTTTGAAGCTGGTCATCAGGTTAAAGTACCCCAACGCCTTGATTATGACAACTCTCTTCCGCGGGACTATCGTTCGCCATTAACTTCATCGTGTCTTTTCTTCGACTCACAAACCAGACCGTCCACATCCACCACCGACATATCCCTCGAGCGATGTTCCATTTCGGGCTAGGAGCTAACAGCCGTACAATGAGGCGATCCCGATTCTAGAGCGCTCCATCGCGGTAACGGATCTTGTCAGTTTTGCGGCGGGTATGTGCAGCAATTGGAGCGATCCGTTTCGTGTTAGGACTGGGGGTCTAAAGATCCAGATTGACGCCCTCTGGCATGCAGATAACACAGGTGAAATTCTTGTAAGATCGTCCGTCTTTATGAGCTGCAGGCGTACTGTAGATTTAACAGATAACGTCGCGCTAAATTGCGCCGTTATAACTTTCCATGTGTGCTTACTGGTACCGAAACACGAAGGATGGTGGGTTGGGGAAGATATAGGGAGAGTAAATCCGCCTCTTCTGGGGTTGTGATGGGATTGGCTAGTATGCAACTATAAAAGGTAGATGAGGCTCAGCTGAATTGTTTGAAGAAACAGAGTATTGTGATTGATTCGTGTCGCATGGATCTTTTTGAGTGAAGAAGAAGATCCAGATGTTGATGACGAGAGGAACCAGTGTGGAAAACATCTAGGAAATCTATCAGAATTAAAAGATGTAGGGTAGGAGGAGATGGTCTGGAATGGATTTGGTTTCTGAACATGTATAGACAATATTCCTCACACACACACACACACACACACACACACACAAACGCGCACACACGCACACACAAACAAACAATTCTACTTGTAACAGAGAAGAAGATTAATGTAGTGACGATCCTTGAGCTTCTAATCAAAATTTGTGCTTTGCCATTGTTCTCTGCAAGTTCTACTATTTCTCCGCTCAATGCATAATTTACAGAAACAACTTGAATTTTGCTGTTATACCTTCTGATTTGGTTGCGTGTATTGTTTATAGAGCTTCGTAATTCAAGTTCAAGTAGTGATGAAGAAAGTTGTAATTTACTAAATTTGGTAAAACTCTTTTAATGAGAATAAACAAATTAAAAAGCATAATTATATTTATGGCCCAACCGTTATTACTTATTTACCTTTTTACCATTAACCTCTAAAATCAGTTCAGTGCGAAAAGAGCAACTGAAGAAAGATCTAAAAGGAGAAGGAACTTAAGAAAGAGAAATGAAGAGACTAGATCTTCACTGAAACAAAGCTGACGGCACACACTCTCTAATTTTGATTTCTCCGGCCGTTCCCTGTCTAAAATCCATAAAGAATGCCGGAAACTAAACCGGTATCTGCCGTGGACCCCGTCGATCATCTCCCTCTCACTTTCCTTTGCTCTGACGTCATCCCTCCCGCCCCGACCCGTTCGTCTACCACCGTCGACTGGTTGCCAGACTTTAGAAGTTACTCATGGGTCGCTTATGGTGCCTCCTCTGTCTTGGTGATCTCTCAACTCCCCTCTCCTCTCTCATCTGGCGAAATCCTAATCGGTCCAATCCTCCGTCAAGTCTTTCAGCTCTCGGCCAATCCTTCCTTGCCTGTTTCCGCTGTGTCTTGGTCTCCAGTGACGCCGTCCGAAGGAGAACTTGCGGCTGCGGTCGACAACCGTATCTTCTTGTTCTGTTATAGTGACGTGGAAGGTAATTTTGGACGTTGGAAGCTTGGCTGTGTTTCAAATGTTGAATGTTATTTAAATATCTTAAAGTTGGATTTTGTTTTACTCATATGTATTCAGGTTCTTTTTCCTGGAGCCAGAATGCATTGCTTGTTCAATCCACGAAGGTGGAAGCAATCAAATGGTCAGGCTCTGGTGATGGGATGATTACTGGTGGAATCGATGTCGTTTTGTGGAGGAAGAAGAACAGGTCGTGGGAAATAGCTTGGAAGTTTAAAAGAGATGAGCCTCAAAATATAGTTTCTGCCACTTTGTCAATTGCAGGGCTTTCGGCTACTGCAGCGTATAGTAATGAATTAAATTGTATAGGATCTAGTAATGCAAGTAAATCTGTGTTAGTGTGTTATAGTGATGAAATATCAGAATTTGTGAAAACTGAGCTGGTTCATCCTATGCCTGTGTCAATGATCCAGTGGAGGCCCTCAACAGGAAGGAAATCGCAACAAGATGTGAACTTTTTGACTAGGCATGTTTTGTTAACTTGTTGTTTAGATGGAAGTGTTAGGTTATGGACTGAGGTAGATAACGGGAAGGTTAGAAAGTTGGGTAGGGAAAATAGTGGTTTCAAGGCCATGAGCCGGTCATTTTGTGTTGCTGCTGTTGTTGAGATAAATCAAACCCTGAATGGAAACCTTGGCAAGGATGTATTTTTGAATTGGGCAACAGAAATTGGAGGCATAGGTAGTACTGGAGAAGACAGCTATGACTTCTTCTTGAGGGAAGAAAATGAGCTTGATAAGGTTGGGAGGTGTGAGTGGTTGATTGCGTTTGGTCCTGGAACTTTGATTAGTTTTTGGGTCGTTCACTGTCTTGATGATATCTCTCCTATGAGATTCCCCCGTGTAAGTCTATGGAGGAGACAAGAATTGCAACACCTTGAAGCTGGCAACTTTAAGAAAGCGAACTTGTCTAATTGTAAGGACTGGCTACTTCTCAATAAGGCTACTATATTAAGGAATCACTTGTCTGGCCCACCAAGTATATGCTCTTTGATACATCTATTGCCTTGTAATTCCTTCTTCTGGTCTATGTTCCACATAAAGACACATAGAAATGCAGCGGTCTCCACCTTAGAGCATTACTTTTCATGTTCAATTAGTGATGTTTCAAGCATAGGTCATACTGGAAAAATTCTACAAATTGTAATGCATCCTCAAATTAATGAAATTGGATTTGCAGCTTCTTTAGATTCTAATGGTTTGCTTCTATTTTGGTTGTTCTCCCCCATTTCAAGCTGCAATCTTCACTTCCCAACCATGGATCCCTCGTGGCAAATTTGTGGAAAACTAGTAACTCACAATTTCTGCTCCCTATATACTAGTTTGGAATGGGCACCATCTACACTTGGTGAAGAGCACATACTTCTTCTGGGACATCAAGGAGGAATTGATTGCTTTATAGTTGATGTTTCTCAAATTCAGGAAAAGGGTGTAATATGTGAGTTCTTGTGCACTATACCTGTAACCGGTCATGGCCCTTATGAAGGTGGTCCTACTAATATCTTCGCAATTTCTCTGCCTTCTACTTGTAAAAAGACCTTTAAGTTCAATAAGTTTTTGCTTTTAGGGGTATGGATGAAGGGATTTCGGGCTCTTTCATGGGAAGTCACTGTACATTCTTTTGACTTGTCAGAAAGATGCTGCATATGTAATTTTGATGATACAAGTCAGTGTACTTCATTTTTGTGGAGATTTGAAAAAAGTTTTTCCTATAGGGTATACTGTATTGGTGTTAATCCTTCCTCGTCGCAATTACCTGAACCTCACTCTCATGATCAGATTACAAGTTTTTCTGTGGTACGTCCTGGGAATTTGATTCCTAAAGAAGAAAGCTTAGGCTTTCACAAAAATACATGTTCCTGTGTTCCTGCATATATCATGGCCACGGGCAGCTGTGATGGTAGTCTGAAATTGTGGAAAAGTAACTCTTCAAATCATAGAACTCCTCACATTCCATGGGAGCTGGTGGGTGAGTTTGTTGCACATCATGGCCCTATTTCTGCTATATGCTTGACTGATAGTGGCCAGAGGATAGCAACTATCTGCAAAGAAAGCCATGTAGAAGAGACTAGCATCATGCACATATATGACTTGGTAAACATTATGGGAGCTGGAAGCTTTGTCTTAGAAGATAGTTTGCCCATTAATGGTGATGTGCTCAGTTTAAGATGGCTATCCTTAGGTAACGGTCAGCTAGTTCTTGGAGTTTGCTTGCAAAATGAGTTGCGGATCTATGCCCAGAAATGTTCTAATGCTCAGATTTTCTTGAACCACAGAAAAGCACTGAATCTGCACTTTTGGGCTTGTATTGCAATCAAGCAAACTGTTCCTGCTTTTTGTGACTTCGTTTGGGGCCCACAGGCTACAGCTGTTGTTGTTCATGACAGATACTTCAGCGTACTTGGTCAGTGGTTGTCTCTTGGTGATGATAAACGGCAGGCCAAAATCCATAATAAGCTTGTGATGGCAGTTTCTGAAGTTGCAGAAGACAAGGACATGCCTTCCTCCATACTTACAGACCATGGTATTGTTGTTGGTGGTTCAAAAGAATCATTAATTGATAAGTTTCCCGCAGGAAGCAGCTCTGCTTCTCCTTTAGAGAGTAAAGTTGTGAAAATTTGGCCCACAAACAGCTTACATATCACTATGCCCCAACAAAACCATTGCTCAACTGCCATGTATCGATGCTGGAGCATCTTAGAAATAGCGAACAAGCTCAAGGAAACATTACCTGTTTATCACCCCAAGGCACTCCTCGTCAATATATATTCAGGTGCTTAATTTATGATGATTATAGGAATTTAAAAAGTGGATTCAGTCAAATAAGTTTTGCTGATCTTCTCCATTGGTAACTTAAGATTGTTATCTTGATTGATCTTTTTAGAATTGTAACGTTTCTTGGGCTTTACTACTTTCTTTGCTTTTCATTTTTAGCCCAAAATTATAATATTTTGATCACTGCATTAACTTCAATATGTTTAGGCAACTGGAAACGTGCATATATGTCGATCAGGCACCTTGTTGATTGTCTTAGTGATGCTAACATATCTGAGAGAAGATGTGGCTCTGGGAAGCACAGTCAGATTATCCCATCGATTCTTTTGTCAAATTACTTTGAAGGACTTCTTTTGAAAGATTCAACTAATAAAGAATTTAAATGGAATGCTGATGAAAGATCACCTGCTTTATACTCGCAATTTGCTTTGTACAGTTCAACTTCCAATTCTTCAAGTACTATGTCCAGTTACTCTTCAATAACGTCAGAGCTTGTTGGCTTTGTTGAGCCTGTTGAGAAGTTCTATAATTTGGCAGCTTTGACCAATTTAGACAAGTTGCAACTTCTTGCAATTATAGATCTGCTTGGTGAAGTTCAGCACTCTGCATCAGCCTATGAAAATCTTGACGAATGTGGGCGAAGGTACTTCTGAGTCTGACTGATTGATTAGTTGTGTACAGTGCCTTCTTTGGTGGTAAATGTCTGTTTATTTCTTGGGTTTAAATTTCCTTTTGTAAAATTAAGAATTGGCACTTACTGAAGTTTTGTTATGCATAAAATTCAATTTTTTAAATGCTGATAAAAGACATGAATGCTGTCCAATTGAGACTTATCATGGACATGTGCATATGGGATTAATTTGTGGCTTTAAAATGTTGTATTTGTCACGGAATTTCTAGCCTGAAGGCCCTGAACCTACTACTGATTTCTTACAACTCACTTCATGAATGTGATTCCTGATGCAGTTTTTCCTTTGTTTATATAAAGGTTTTGGGTTCTATTAAGGTTTGAGCAGTTATGTTTTTCCCGAAGCTTTGGTAAATCGGCATCCATAGAAGAGCTGAATGTTGACAGTATGCCCATGAGTTTGGCTTTCCATTCTGATTGTCAGGAAACTTTGTTGAACTCTTTTCTTCCGACTGATCCATCATGGAATGATATGCGTGCTCTTGGTGTTGGATTCTGGTTTACCAATGTTTCACAGCTGCGTACAAGGGTAAATTCTTGAGAAGATATTCTTTTAGTGAACAAAAATGGCAATCGGCCACATTGATTTGGGCACATGATATACTGCTTTCTGATTTAGAAGGGAATCTTTTCTATTTTCAGATTTCCAACTATCTTGTTTGAAAGGTCTAATACTAGAACATGTCGCCATATTCCCTATCTTGTTAGCAGTGGCTAGGTTCATTATGAAATATCTACTTCTCTTTTTTTATTTTTTTTGGGTTTGGTTTTGATCCTGATGCTTATTGCTTTAAATGCAGATGGAGAAATTAGCAAGGACCCAATATCTTCGGAAAAAAGATCCTAAAGATTGTGCCCTTTTGTACATTGCACTGAATAGACTTCAAGTATTGGCTGGTCTTTTCAAAATTAGCAAAAATGAAAAAGATAAACCATTGGTTGCATTTCTTGTGCGCAACTTTCAGGTATGTATTGATGCTGAGATTAGATTAAGTTTCTAGAGAGAATTTTTGAACCTCTTTACCTTGTCGTTAATAGATGACAGCTTATGTCATGTATTAATGGGAACCATGCTATTTTGCTTAAAGTTAAGCATACATCTCAGTTCTTGAAATGGTGAACAGATGGTATGTCATTCACTTGCTTTTCAAACCTACTAGGGAAGGTTGTGCTCCCGTGGTTACTTTTATCTCAATACTGTAAACCTTTTCCAAAAATGAAAAGAAGAGAAATTAGCTATTGTTTAATAGCTTCAGTAATTGCTGCAGGAGGAGAAAAATAAAGCAGCTGCTCTTAAAAATGCTTATGTCTTAATGGGAAGACATCAATTGGAGCTGGCTATTGCTTTCTTTCTGCTTGGGGGCGATACTTATTCGGCAGTTACTGTTTGTGTTAAGAACCTAGGTGATCAACAGCTTGCATTAGTAATTTGCAGGCTAGTTGAGGGTCGTGGTGGACCATTAGAACAGTACTTAATTACAAAGTTTATACTTCCATCCACAACTGAAAGGGGTGATTACTGGCTTACAAGCATGTTACAGGTCCCTGAATTCCAAATCTTTAACATTGTTTATTGCCTACTTTCTATTTCCAAAATTTTCTTTAGATTATATTACTTACAATAAATACTCTGGGGTTGCAGTGGGAACTGGGAAACTATTGTCAGTCATTTCTGAGCATGCTTGGTTTCTCAGCAAGTTCAGGGATTGACAAGTCTGTTCAATCATCCAACCATGTTGCTTTTGTTGACCCCCTTGTTGGTCTTTATTGCCTTTCACTGGTAAACAAGAACAGCTTGAAGAATGCCGCAGGAGAGCAAAGTGCTGCAATTCTTGGTAGATGGGCAACTTTTATGTCAGCTACTGCTTTTAACAGATGTGGGCTTCCTGTAAGTTTGCTTTACATTTCATTTGTCCCACAAGTTCTAATTCTTTAGATTCCGTTGTCTCCTACTTTACCTATTTCCCCATTTCAACCACATCAGGTGTAGCAATAAAAATGGGAATTAGTTACAACAATCTCTGGATTTTTTTAATAATTATATTAAAAGTCTTGTTACTCTTAATATTACCAACCGGTACTTTAACCATTGAATATCTGGATAGTGATTACTCTCATGTAATTCAGTTTTTATCTATGACAAGCCTTTTGTAACACTTCTAAAATTTAGAATTAGATCCTATGTGCTTGCATGCAACTATTTTCTTATTCTCTCTGCAAATAATTACTCCGATATCTCTTACACCAGCTAGAAGCCTTGGAGTGTCTTTCGTCCCCGTTAAGCATTACTGGAGCCATGGATCAGGGGACTGGATCAAGTGGTGATCATCACAAGCATCTTCCCCAAGTTCTGAGGCCTTCTACAAGCAATATCTCTAACTGGCTGTCAGGAGACGTGGCCATGCACCTGGATTCCCATGCTAAATTAGAACTGGCTGTTCAGTATTTTTCAAAAGTGGCAATGGAACATCCTGATTGGCCAGATAAAATGGGATATGTTCAGCATTCCTCGTGCTCCCATGGCAGGACACTAAAAGAAGAGTTTCAACAAAAGTTTTTCATGGGACTTTCAAAGTTTGAGCAAAAGTTCACCATATTTTCGTCTTGCATAATTAAAATGGTCTGTAGCTACTAGAATATGACCCACTTGCTTCTTATTTTCTTTTCTTTTTCTTTGTTGCAACTGTAGCACCTTCTCTTTTATATACAGTCTTGTGTATGTTGCACCTTCTTTCATTTTATCTGCAGTAAATGATTCTCTTAATTGTCTTTTTGCAGATTTTTGTCTGGTTGTGGAATAAGGGATCATGGTTTATTGGGTATGACATTTTACTTGACCATACTTCCCAAAATCAGGCACAAGGAACAAGTTATACTGTTGGCAAACCTGCATTGTATCCAGTCTTGTCTAACCCGTTGTTGAAGGATATCCAAGATACTTCCCTTTTACTTTCACGGTATCTTATTTCTTGTTGCCTAATTAACTTTCACCCAAAAAATTATTCCATTGAAGATGGTACTTCTATAGAGCTAAGATCCACTTGGTCTTATGCTTCTCAGTTTTATCTTCTAGGAATCGAGTCCATGTTGTGGAATTTGAGAGCTGCAATGAGTACTTTTTCTTGCATCTTCTCTGAAGATATCTTTAGCAGAATCCTTGCTGTTCTAGATTTATTTGAATACTATGTACTCTTTGCATCTGCTTGGCTTCAGCATGATCCAAAAGTTTTGTTGTTAATGGTGCAACCTCTCATAATATCTTGTAGTACTGGGCATACACAATATGATATAGATATTGTTAATCTCAAGAGCATCATCCACCAAGCTGCAGAGTTGTTGACTTGCGACTTGTCAATAGATAATGTTATGGATTCTAAGGTTATATCAGAGAAGCCAAGTGGATTAGGGTTGCATTCACTTCCAGATGATGAGAAACAGGTTATTATAGGGGCTTGTTTGTGGCAACACCTGTTCAGGTTCATGAAGCATAAGCTGCATTTGCTGTCCATAAAACTTGAAGACAGTAGCTCTTTGGAAGTTCCCCGGGGCGAATTTTCTTCCTACTTGTCTAGTCCAATGAACTTTGGATGCGGTAGCAACAAGACAACGGAACAAATTGAATATCCTTTCATGGTAATGGTTAGAATACTGAATAACACACTTGCTCACATTTCATCTCATCATGTTAGGCTACTTCGGTCACTCCTGCAGCAGAAAGTGGAGAAAGGGTTACACATATCTACTTTTATATGGTTAAAAGAATCAAATATGTCACAACTCCATCAAGAAGAAGCAGGCACAACAAGCCATAAAGATGAAGTTTCAAATTTTGATAGATTGTGGAATATTTGTGCAGACCCTAACTTGATATCTGAGGCTCTTGCACAAGAAAAGATAAATTGGCCTCGCTTTGTGAACATTAAATCATCTAAAGGCTGGATTGACATGTTTAAGGGCATGACAGAGGATCTAAAAGCTGATGATGGACATAGGATTTACAGTAGTCCTTTCAATGAAGAAGCTAGCTCATCTGCTAGGAGTCTCTTCCGAAATGGCCCTGCTTTCCTGAGTTCCTGGCAGAAGGATGCGATCATTACAAATGAGGTTTCCTGTTTCCATAGTTTTAAAGAAATATATAAACGAGACGGGGAGCTTCTGGAGGTAATCATTTTATTGCATTTTTAATTTTTCTTTCTTGTTGTCCATAATGTATTGACAAAGTCATTGATCTAGCCCTAACAAGGAAAATGGACTGGCATCTCTAAATTGATGGAGAGAGTTTTGCTGTAGATTTTACTTTTGAGTTAAAAACTACTCTTTCAGTTTCAAGGTATTGTGTCATAGTTGTTAACTCTTAATTTTCTTGCAGGCACTTTGCATCAACTCAACTAAAGAATGTCAAATTGCACTTGCTAGTAACCGAAAAGTAAGTATCTGTATGACTCCTCCATCTGTCCTAAAGCGTTAAATACAGTGGTTGAGGTACAGATTTTACTTGGAAATGAAAAGTTAAACACTAATGGCCCTGATGTTCTTCCTTTTTAACTTTATTTACTGATGCACCCCCAATATTTCGTCAAGAGTTTCTTTCTAACATCAATTGTATCTGCCTCAGGGTTTGATTTTTTTCTCTTGGGGAGATGCAGCATCATCAGGAGATCAATCAGACTATGTTTGGTCTACTAATGACTGGCCACCAAATGGTTGGGCAGGCACTGAATCAACCCCAGTTCCAACATGTGTTTCTCCTGGTGTTGGCCTTGGTATAAAGAAAGGATCACACCTTGGTTTGGGTGGGGCAACTATTGGTGTGGGTTATTTAACTAGACCAAGAAAAGACTTGACTGGTGGAGCATTTGGCATACCAGGCTATACTGGTATTGGTGCCTCCGGACTAGGTTGGGAAGTTCAGGAAGATTTTGAGGAAACTGTTGATCCACCAGCTACTGTTGCTAATATAAGTACAAGGGCACTCTCCGGTCACCCTTTGAAACCTTTCTTCTTGGTTGGTTCCAGCAATACACATATATATCTGTGGGAGGTATGACAACTGAGTTGGTATTGCATTTGTTTGTGTCAAGGTGTTTGAATTAACAAAAGTTTTGGTACTTAGAAGGTTTGGAGTTTCTTTCTGATTGTCCTTCAAGGATATAAAGATATTTATTTTATCTGAAAATTTTTCTTGCATTGATTCTGTGATTCAACTGTGGTAGCATGTCTGGAGACAGAGGATGACGAGAGTATGTTTTAAGATGCCTGACTGATGACTTGCTTCTTGACTTTCTAAAATTTTCTCATATGCTATACCAGTGCCTTGATCCTTGCTTTGTAGTGTCATTGTCTCTTAATCTTGACTAACAGCCAATAAATTTTTAACACGGTTATGATTTGTACACTCTTACTACCAGAACAAGTTCCACAATAAGGCCAATAGATAATCTTTAGATAAATAATCAACAGACAAGTATTTTCTTTTTAGATCTTGATTAGAACTACAGTTCTCCATTAGTATTTTCACTTTCGACATATTACTGACATGAAGCATGATGTTGCAGTTTGGAAAGGAGAAAGCTACAGCAACTTATGGGCTACTTCCTGCTGCAAATGTTCCTCCACCATACGCTTTAGCATCAATATCAGCTTTGCAATTTGACCGCTGTGGACATAGATTTGCGTCTGCCGCATCAGATGGAACTGTTTGTACATGGCAGCTGGAAGTTGGAGGAAGGAGCAACATCTATCCAACAGAATCGTCTCTCTGCTTTAATGGCTATGCATCGTATGTTTCATTTTACTTTGCAAGTCAACTGCAACTTCCATTTTCTTTTTCATTTTCTTTAACCAACTGGGTTTGAAGTAGCTACATCTTACTTTCATGGTAAAAGGTCTTTCACATCTCTGATATGATGGGGTAAAACTTCCTGACTAGTACACGTAGTCTCTTCTACTAGAGTTGCACTTTATGAATTGTCCATTTATGTCTGTGGTTACTGGCTGAGATATTGGCTTCAGAAGATTTCCCACACAAAATAGGTATTTGACTACTTCCTCAAGGTATTTGTTGATACTTTTGCAGGGACGTCACTTATGTTGCTGCTAGTGGATCAGTTATTGCTGCAGCTGGATATAACTCGAATGGTATTAATGCAGTAATCTGGGATACATTGGCTCCGCCTACAACATCACAAGCAAACATTTTTTGTCACGAAGGTTGTTTTCTGTTTCCCGTTTCCCTTTCTTTAGGCAGGAAGCTATAGAATAGATTACTAAAGGCAGAAAAGGCTGGCTAGTCCTTTATACTATGCTGGGACAAGTTGGGTGACTTATAAAAGACCAGCAGAATCTACGATCCCCACATTTGATGCCAAGGACCTCCCCCTGCTTCTCATACTTTTCTTGTTGCTGTGTTTGGATAATCGTTCATTTCTTGTGGTGCTGACTTTACACCTTGAATATCTAATAAGAAAGCATTAAATTTTAGTGTAGAATGAAAGCCACTTACTAAAACTAGGACTAGTTGAAGCCATTTTGATCGCCCTTTCCTGTGGCTGAGTTATTTTTTCTTTCTTCTATGCTACTAGGTGGTGCCCGGTCCATCTCTGTGTTTGACAATGACATTGGAAGTGGTTCCATTTCTCCTCTCATTGTAACTGGCGGTAAAGGTGGTGATGTTGGGCTTCATGATTTCCGATACATAGCAACTGGAAAAACTAAAAGATACAGGAATTTTGGTAACGGTGATGGAGGAAGCAGCTCATCTTCTGGTGAACCCAACACAAAGAAAGGGAGTGGTAACAAATCCACAGACCAGAATACGAATGCGATGCTCTGGTACATACCAAAAGCCCACTCAGGTATCAACCCGTTTCTTTTACAATTGATGACTATGTATTAGCTTCATTTTTCAAGTCTTTAACGTAGAATTTATTCCGAGTGAAGGAAGTGTCACCAAAATATCTACCATTCCACACACCAGTTTGTTCTTAACTGGAAGCAAAGATGGGGATGTTAAACTTTGGGATGCTAAAGCAGCAAAGTTGATTTATCATTGGCCAAAACTGCATGATAGACGCATCTTTCTACAGCCAAGTTCCCGGGGCTTTGGTGGAGTTGTTAGGGTAAAACCCTGCTTAAGTATTATTCTGCTTAAACAGAAACTATTATTAGGTTCATCTGTGCTAGGCCATAACTATATCCTTGATGTACAGGCAGCTGTTACAGACATTCAAGTGGTTTCTCGCGGTTTTCTTACATGCGGTGGTGATGGTTCTGTAAAGTTGATTCAGTTCAAAGATTGTCACCATGGAACCTGACGAGAGCCCTGTTTTGCGCAGTTGTTCTGTTGCAGATTATATAGATATTCTGCAGAAGGTCGGAGCTATTTCTGGATTCCAGGTTATGTTGCCTGTAAATGCCAATATATCGGATGCAAACTTCATACTTGTGCAAATCATAGCCAATTGACAGATCTTGAATCTTGTGTTGATCCTGCCAATGTTTCGGACCTTCAGATTACACCCATGACCAACACCATGGAAATGAAATCTGTCTGCTGAACAGCCAAACCCCATAGACCTTTTCTCTCTGGCTCTTTCTTTACCCACCAACCCTTTACGTGATCTAAAGATTCTAAACGCCCGATACTATGGCAACATGTTTTATTGAACTCAGTAACCGGTCCAACTTCTCTGAAGATAATTAATGATTGAATTGACGGATTGGCGATTCTCAGTCCAGACACTGACCAATGTCGAGGAGAACAAGTATATATTCACGCCTGATCCTTTTAACCCAGAAAGAGCGTTCCTAGTAAAGTGTAATTGTTCATTTTCTGTTTCTACATTCTGATCTTTTTGTTCATTTTTGTCCGTTCTGTACATATATTAGAGAATCTTTTTGTGTATCTCTATTGAAGTCTAAATTATTTTTTAACTTATATTTTTATATTTTTATAAAATACAAATAAACACTTGTTTTTAAATCATATCACTCAACAAAATTAATAAAAGATATGCATATATTTCTTTAATAAAGTATGAATATTTTTAAAAATATTTAATTGTGAAAAAATGTTTAGAAAATAGTTAGTGCCTGCTTTTATTCTATATTTGTATTATCTCAATGATAGTAAAGCTACCGCAGATCGTAGATCACGAAAGGAGGATGATTGACAAAAATTAACTCTTATATTCGAAGTTAACTAAATTTTAGAGTTTAAATTTGAAGAGACAATTCAACTAATTTGATTCTGTTTAATTTAAGTTAGTAAATAAAATTTAATTAAAATTAAAAATATAAGTATTATTAATTTTAATAAATATTAGTATTTTATTTTTAATTTTTATTTATTTATTTTATAATTTTATTTTGTACTTATTATATATAAATTTTTGAAAATAACTTCTTTGTCAATTAGAAATAAGACTGCGTACTTTTAAACATTTTCAAGCCTCACAAAAGATTTTTTCTAAATTGTTATGATTGCTATATTTAGGCAAAATAATCAATTTTGATCCTAAATTTAAAATCAACCTTCAAAATCTACAAATAAAACCAATAGTCAAGATAGGGCTAATAGAAGAAATAAATTAATATTAAAAACCAAATTGACCACGTCAACTTTTTCGTTATTTTGGAGTTATATTTAAGCGTGGGTGCGTTTACTTTCAGAAAACAGTTTTTTGTTTTCTATCTTGATTTTTTTGCATATATTTTCAAATTTCATTTTCAGTGGAAAATTAAAACATGTTTACTAATTAATATTGAAAAAATCATTTTCTAAAATTGAAAATTGCAAGACATGTTTACTAAAATGGAAAGAGTCCAAGGGCCGACGGTGGAGGACCGAAAACGCGGCACTGGTTCGCAGCAGGTGGCGTCGCGCCGGTGAGGCCAGTGACATCTTCGAACGCCGACGATGGCAAGGCAGGTAAGCAGGATGGCTGGTCGGGTTGTTGGAGAAGGGGGGAGTGCGTGGATGATGGTAGGATATGGGGAAGAGCCGAAGTGGTAGAGGGGAGGGCCGAAGTTTCAAACACAGATCTAGGAGATTTGGCGGGTTGTTGGACCAAATCGGTGACGAGGGTGGGTAGATCGGGAGAAGACGAAGACGATAATGTATGTTGGGTTGGGTTTCGACCACTGGAGGCGGCGGTGGATATTGTAGCGCCGGCGGAAAAGCAGTCGCTGGCGGTTGCTATAGCTGATGAGGAGGTAGAAGGTAGGGTGGTGAGCTGGCGGTTGTCAGATAGGTTAAAGGCATTGCTTTGGGCTATTGGAGGTGGCTGGAGAATTTGTCAAAAGAATCCTAAAAATTAGAAATGAAAATTTGGAAACCTATTAAAAGTAGTTTTCTAGTTTCCTAAAAAATTGGAAAAATAGAAAACACGCTTTTTTTTTAAATTAATCTATTTTTTTATTAATACACATGTTTTCTAATTATTTTCTATTTTATGAAAAAATTTCTAAAAAATTAGAGAATTTTCAAAAAGTAAACACACAACTCAGCAATTTCCGAATTTTAAGTAGAACCATAGACAGAAGCAGTCAATGAACTGTCCATAACCTGATTGGTCTTCACGCCGGTCTCAAGTTCGGACCTTATAGGGCCTGACCCATTGCTATTTCTAACCGATCTGTTTAACTGGTCACGTCCAAACATTTTGTTTCATTCTGTTTTTGACCGTCTTAAGATGTCATTTTAGGCTGAGGACTAAACTCCAGAACACAAACTTAAGTAAGTCCTCTTCTTTGCCTGGTCGATTTGCTCAAATTTGTGAGACCATTGAGAGTTTCGTCATCATGTTTGCCACTGAATTTCGGTCTTATTCACAACTTGATGCCTCCTTGGTATGTAGGATGATTGTACACA
This sequence comes from Erythroxylum gracilipes, assembly GCA_026413385.1. NCBI lineage: Eukaryota > Viridiplantae > Streptophyta > Magnoliopsida > Malpighiales > Erythroxylaceae > Erythroxylum > Erythroxylum gracilipes. The sequence goes on from JANZLC010000009.1 coordinate 21,785,152, forward strand.
TAACATGACTTTTCACAAGAAGAGATAGACAGTGATCTTTTATAAGTTTTGCGGTCCCTTAGGGTTTTTGAAGAAAAAAAGCCTGATGGTTGTTCAAATTTAGTGGTGAACATGCCTGGTTTACTGATCTGAGCTTACCTAGAATGTTGAGATGTTAGATATATATGGGCTAAAAATCATCAAATCTCTGAAGATTCTTGCACGATATGTTTGACTGCAGCTGGCCGCGCTGGCTGGTTCAAGTATCACTAGGCAGTAAGTTAATACAGCTGCATACATTTAACAATGACAGAAAACCAGCTCTTTACTGAAGAAGTTCAATTAGAGCAAGATGGATGGAGCCATACATACGTAACTGAACCGAGCCCTTTGAATGTTTTAAGAAGCTGAGAATAAAGAAAAGGGAAAATAAAAATTGGTTCAGTAGTCTTCCCGTTTATGTCAAGATGTTTTGTTTTTGCGTTCAATAGCATTTCATGTTTGAGAGAATCATTTGAATAAAAAATTGGCTTATATTTGTTACTTATGCACTGGATTACTGTGCTGTACTTTAGTAACCTGTTCAGCTGAAGAAGTAGAAAGAGTTAGAATGCCTCTTCATGATTGCATGCTTCTGCTGAAGCCTCATGTGAAGAAGGAAGCATTGGCAGACTTGGTTGCTCGGGTAGGAAAACATGTTTACGGTAGTGACGGTGTTCTCACTGATATAAAATCATTGGGCTTTTTTATTTCATCTGTAATTAGATCTAACTTTAAAAAAATATTAAATTTTTATTTATTTTGTGACCGTCTGTTTTTTAATTAATGGACTGTTTCTTTTATCTTTACTCTTCCTTACTACTTCGACCACCATAGCCACCATGCGCCACCTCCATCGCCTCCTCCACCAACCATTTTTCCCTTTAAACAGCGAAGACTCACCAACCACTCAACCACCATCGCAATATTCCCAGCCATAGTCTCAAGCTCAACAACCAAAGGACCCCTTCTCTACCATATCTACTAACCACCAAAATCCATTCTTTCCCTCCTTGCTTTCACCACCCCCTCCACTGCTGCCGCCTTCCGCCTCGCTCACATCCTTTCCGGTGAACCGTTCCTTCCTACTTCCCCTCACCCTCCTCCTTCCTCCATCTCCCGCCATCTGTGCCTACCAAGATGATGCCACCACCTCCTCACGGTTTTGGGAGGTTCCCGTGGGAAGGCCGGCAGGTCAGGAAGCGGAATGGGTGAGTTCAGGATCTCCGCTTCTCGTAACTCATTCGAGGCCAGCAGCGGTTCAAAAGGCAGTAACAAGTTCAACAAGTGAGCAATTTCCAGGCAAGCCAACACGGTGATTTTTATCCTTAATATCAAAGATTTTAGGGATTAATTACTTAATCTGTTTTTTATTTCATCTAATTGTGAAGTTAAATCTTGTTAGAATTAATTAAATACGTGAAAAAATAAATAAGATTTTAATATTTTTTTTAAATCTGAATTCCACTTTACCATGTCAAATAAAATTTTATAATATTAAATTGATTCATTAATAGAAATTGAAATAAACATTTACTTAGTTATTAAAAAATAACTCGATAATTTTTTTTAAAATAATTAAAAAACATCTTAAATTTTGAAAAAAAAACTAATTATTCAATAATGTATTAATGGTAATATAGTCTGTGGGACAAAAAGGCAAACATATCATAAACTAACCAAGTACTTCTTACATGGAACAAAAAATGTTATCATTTTACAAGTTGCAGTGTTGATCAAGTTGGTACCATGACTTTGTAACTTCTCTTTTGATGTTTACATGTTCTGAATTTCTGATACTGATCTTTCTACGCGTGTTTGGGCTAGACTTGACTTTGTGGAAAATAATTCATCCACTACATTTTGGAATGATTACTCACTTCCAAGTGGTCCAACCGTGTTTGCTCTTCCAATAACACCCACCCCCCACCCGACAATTTGTTAAGCATGTCAATACAAATTGATGATGGTCTAGCTGTGGAGTCCAACATTCCCCTGACGTGAAGAAGGCGTTACTTGAAAAGATAAACTACCACTTGACTTCTTGAACCGTATTTCATATCACTAATAGAAGAGTCAAGAAATTTGTTAAGTTTGTCAATACAAATTAATGATTGTGTAGCTATGGAGTCCAATATTTTCTTGACGTGAAGAAGGTGTTACTTCAAAAGATAAGAGATAAAAACTTCAGATTAATCATGAAAGGAAAATTTGAAAATTTTGGATTAGCATCATACTTCTTGTCATTGTCATTTAGCATCATAAATTTTTGTGATGTTAACTGACTTTGTAAATGATAAATAAAAATTTAATCTATTTATAATTTGTTTTAAAACTAATAATTTTATAAATGATGGAATTTTTGATTAATTATTTATATAATATAAAATATTTTAATTATTTATCTACAAAATAAATCATACAATAATTAATATGAGTAAAAAAATATTTCTCATTATCATTTTAATATTTAGTACCTAATGTTAACATAACTATTAACTTTGTTTAATCCTATAACAAATACGCATGATGGACAATTTCATCATTTTTTAATGATTATCACTTTTTATTACCATTCCTAATTTTTTATTCCTATTTCTTCATTTTTGGACGAGATCAAGACATATGTATATATTTTATAAGTTTTAATAAATATTTGAAAGTGATTAATAAAGATAGCTAAAACTCAAACCTCACAAAAGTGTCTATTTTTCTATTCATCTCGTTTGTTTTCTTTTGAATTTATTTTTTTGTGAATTTATTGTGCTAAATTGAAAGATAAAATAATAAATCCATATGTAAGAAAATATACTAGAAATAAAAAGAAATTGAAGTTTGTATGATTTCTACATCAAAAGCTGCGACCACTTTGTATTGACTCCAAGTCAAGGTCTACAGCACGAGAGGAAACCAGAAGAGACATAGAGCAATAGAATAAATAAATTAATAAAAAAGATTCAAAGGTCTTAAAACTTTGTTACTTTTTCTACTTTATTTTTTTCTACAAAATAAAGCTGTGCTAAGTCAAGCTGTGCTAAGAGCCTAAGAGCCTTTTGTAAGGTTCCCACAAACTTACTTTTCAAAAAGAAAATTGAAATTGACGTCCTAGTCTTTACACGGAGAAACTGAAACTTACTTGTATATAAAATGCTGAGACTGAGGTGAATATTGAGAAGAATAGGTTGGCTGAGACTTGAGATTGAGATTGAGATTGAGATGTGGGTTACAAACAAGTATTGGTATTGGGGCGTAGTAGCAATAGTATTAGTAGCCAATATTACATCCCAAGGGTTGCTGTGTTATGGCTGTTCCTCACATGAAAGAATTGCCCTTTTACAACTCAAA